>JASANE010023825.1:0-43265 GCA_030248225.1 Trileptium ribeirensis | reverse complement strand
ATCTTTTCAGTTTTTCGTACAATTTCTTCGCTTCAGCATATTGCGCGCTGCAGCTTATAGCTAGCATTATTAATACATACAAAATCGATAATCCTCAAAAATGCGTTCATGCTTAGTATTCATATCGCTTGCTGCTGTGTCGCTACTGCAAACACAAGTGAACAGTGTTCCAATCGACAACGGTCTTGAAGGAGATCCTGAAATCGGATGCGGCGCAGGAGATATTACTGTGAGCATCACCACTCGTAATCCATTCGAAGGACATATTTATGTTAAAGGCTTATTCAATGACGAGGTTGGTTTTTGAAAATGACATTATCTTGTCTATACTAACCCAATTCATAAAGTTTCAGTAAGCACCAGAGATGGAACTGGGTCACTGTCTCGTGACCCAGTAGCCCAGTGCCCCGCGGAATGTATGACCCAGTGACCCACTTCCCAGACTGATCCAGTGACCCAGCCAAAATAGTAACCCATTTGACCCAGTTCCATCTCTGGTAAGCACAACACAGCATAATGTGTTACATAATATAATCTGCTGAATGTGATACGCTGAGAATTTTAGTTATATATTATATAAAACCTTGTCATATTCGCGAAAACATACCATTTTTGGTGTTCTGATAAATCGGATAACTGATTCAAATTCGATAAACCTATAACTGTTAAGGCCGCGAATAACACAACTTAAATATGAAAATTCTAGACAATGATGTAGCCTTAGCGAATAGTCAAAAGTGTTGGCCACGGTGCTATTTAGCTGAAAATAAGAGTACTTCTCAAAAACTTTACATGAAACTTAGCTGAAATGCACTGAACCGATGTTTCCATATTGTGCACAATACCGATAACCGTGACTTGCACGTACAACATTAAGTGTTTCTAATTCGTTATGCTTCTGAATTTATGTTTTACTGTACCGTCGGCTTTTTCAACGTTTAACACAACTTTTCTGGTGATTTGGCTAGCCTTAAAGTTTCTAGATCATAAGTAGCAGCAAAATAATTTGATTTATTCTTCAACGTGTTGTATAATTGCACAAAAATTCTCAAAACTATATGTATTCACGCAAAATGATAGATACTTCTAAAGGGGTGTTCACTAGCTCGGATTTTTGAGCTATAAATTTGATAATTTGGAATAGGATCATATTTTCACAATTGGATTGACGTTATGCGCCATTCTCACAGCGTATATACTAACTGCGTAAACAGCCTCGCTATCCCTTCCGTGCCAATTCAAACAAATTTCCGTCCGTGTAACGCGAAAGCGCCATGCTAACCTAGTTTGTCGATCTGCCCGCATTTCCCCGTGAGTTGCTATTCGCCTGCTTTGTTAGCTTCTTTAAGGAGCTGAGCAACAGCGTATAGATTCCCTAGCTGTTTGTGTAGGTCGCTCGTAATAGTACAATCGGAGTTCAATCCTTGGCGCCAGCTCCACTTTGTCAAGTATTCCACGACAGGCAAATTACGTTGTGCACCTAACTGTTAACCATTAATTAGCCTATCTCCTAATTAATAGTACCGAATATGCGAGGTAAACTTATGTTTTGCTTTTGAACCTATTAAAAGTTTAAGACTAAGGGTAGAAATGTAATACAGCAGTTGTACATAAGTTTTGAACAATTTGCCCAATGTGGCCCATACTTTCACCCGACGTCACTATGACTGCACTCCTTATCAGAGATGAGGATCCATGCACATATAAAACTCAAGCAATGTTATAACTGAACAGTAACAGCTGAGCATCTAGTATTTCACTGAATACAGCCTAAATTTCGATTACGTAAGTCTGATATGTTATTTATGATGAGTAATCAATCCGTAAACATAACAAATTTCATGTACATTCTAAAAATCGTTGAGCCAAATTTTATCAGAATTAGCCAAATTTGGCTCACTTTGAGCCACCTGGGCCTGGATCAAACCGAGCAAGACCCTATATAGCTCAAAATGAGCTAAATTTGCCTCAACGTTTTTGCAGTCTATAATTAAGGCTATACAACTGAATAAATATGGATGAACGCTGTCGACAAAGATTCGTTACCGCCTAAAAATTATTAATTATATGTATATACATACAAACGCAATAAGCAATACTTCTATATCCGTCTTATAGACAATTTCATCGAGCACAAACAATCAGAGTAACATCAGCGATATCATACTCGTGGAGGGAGATGGAGGACTATCTTCTGCGGCTCAGGCTCCGCTAGGAGCGTCGCCTATCTCCCTCCCTTTTGGAAGATAGCCTGATACTCCCCAGAGGCTGGGCACTCTCTCCTTGTGCCGAACGCGCGCGGAAAACTTTGGCAAAAATAAGCAAAAATACGCGATATTCGGGAAAATTAGCATAAATTGAGATAAATTTTAGGTCCCAAACAATCTCAAATATTTATGCCTCCTTAGAGCCTTCCTAGCAAACCCTTCCCCCATCCGCTGATCTCTCCCCTGGAAACGACCTCCCTCCCACAACAGCACGCGCAATATGCTGAAGCGAAGAAATTGTTCGAAAAACTGAAAAGATATATACATATAAATATTTATTATCGCTGTGTGTTTACCCCAGGTGTATGCAAACATTTATTCAGTTTAAACTATGATAACTTTTTTCAGCTTTACGGCAAAGCTAACGTGTACATGAGATCTTTACCAAATACGTCTTGAAAAGACTATCGACGACAATGCATCACCTACGGATTATAGTTACCAAACGACACATAGGCAGCTAAATGTTGTTTGTCATTATTAGTGAATAAATTTTTTTCAAGTTTTTGCCGTAAAAATAGATTATCATGTTGCTTACTCGCGATAAGCAGTACTAAAATGCAATTTGGATTGTAACAATTAAAGCTCAAGAATGGATTTAGGAAATTCCTCAATTTTTTAGATTGAGATGTGATCATAGTTCGGCACATACAGAGAAAATTATTTGCCTGTGGC
This sequence comes from Trileptium ribeirensis, assembly GCA_030248225.1. Taxonomy (NCBI): domain Eukaryota; kingdom Metazoa; phylum Nematoda; class Enoplea; order Enoplida; family Thoracostomopsidae; genus Trileptium; species Trileptium ribeirensis. The sequence goes on along the minus strand of JASANE010023825.1, from coordinate 40,323 downwards.
TGCTTCTGTTTGCAAGCAGAATTTGGACCATACCTATTCTCTAGGCCGAAACTGGTTCAGATTATTATGTTATCGTCAGCAGCTTTACAGGGGATATACTAGTGTATTGAAGTTATCGTAGTGTTGATGGCATAGATCAACATACTTTTAGTACTGCTATAAACCGCATAACATAATCATTTCGTGAACTAATAATAGTGTCAATACCACCTGTTTTGGTGCAACGCCGTACATATAATATTGTTGTCACGTATAACATAACCATTTCGTGGACTAATAGTGTCAATACCACCTATTTTGGTTCAACGCTGTACATATAATATTGTTGTCACGTACAACAACCATTTCGTTGACTAATAATAGTGTCAATACCACCTATTTTGGTGCAACTCCGTACATATAATATTGTTGTCACGTATAACATAACCATTTCGCGGACTAATAATGGTGTCAATACCACCTATTTTGGTGCAACGCCGTACATATAATATTGTCACGTATAACTAGGTTTTTGTTCCATATTCTTGGTTACATTTTTCCAGAGCACGTTTCATTATATATAAAGCCTAAAAAATGTATAAACGTCATAACAAAACCTCTTGGCAACCGAAAAACACTTAGTAACTCTGCTTTTGCTCAAAGTATGTATAAACATTGTTATCATCTATGCAATTAGGAATTGTTAATTTAATTTATGATAAATATTTACAGTATATGTGTTTTATGGTGGCATACTTATGCTGTTAAGTTTGTAACTGTTTGAGTAAAGCCACATTCAAAAGCCAACATTAACATTAAATTGTGTCTGCTAACTCGTTAATTAAATGAGCTGTTTGATACAAATAGGGCTACTCATTCCTTCTAGTCTTTTATTGCTCGATAAAACATGGAATAAAATGTTGAAAATTGTTTTATATGAAATTGTGTCTGCTAACTCGTTAATTAAATGAGCTGTTTGATACAAATAGGGCTACTCATTCCTTCTAGTGTTTTATTGCTCGATAAAACATGGAATAAAATGTTGAAAATTGTTTTATATGAAATTGTGTCTGCTAACTCGTTAATTAAATGAGCTGTTTGATACAAATAGGGCTACTCATTCCTTCTAGTGTTTTATTGCTCGATAAAACATGGAATAAAATGTTGAAAATTGTTTTATAGTGAAATTGTGTCTGCTAACTCGTTAATTAAATGAGCTGTTTGATACAAATAGGGCTAATGATTCCTTCTAAGTGTTTTATTGCTCGATAAAACATGGAATAAAATGTTGAAAATTGTTTTATATGAAATTGTGTCTGCTAACTCGTTAATTAAATGAGCTGTTTGATACAAATAGGGCTACTCATTGCTTCTAGTGTTTTATTGCTCGATAAAACATGGAATAAAATGTTGAAAATTGTTTTATATGAAATTGTGTCTGCTAACTCGTTAATTAAATGAGCTGTTTGATACAAATAGGGCTACTCATTCCTTCTAGTGTTTTATTGCTCGATAAAACATGGAATAAAATGTTGAAAATTGTTTTATATGAAATTGTGTCTGCTAACTCGTTAATTAAATGAGCTGTTTGATACAAATAGGGCTACTCATTCCTTCGAGCGTTTTATTGCTCGATAAAACATGGAATAAAATGTTGAAAATTGTTTTATATGAAATTGTGTCTGCTAACTCGTTAATTAAATGACCTGTTTGATACAAATAGGGCTACTCATTCCTTCTAGTGTTTTATTGTCTCGATCAAAACATCAAATAAAATGTTGAAAATTGTTTTATATGAAATTGTGTCTGCTAACTCGTTAATTAAATGAGCTGTTTGATACAAATAGGGCTACTCATTCCTTCTAGTGTTTTATTGCTCGATAAAACGTAAAAATAAATGTTGAAAATTGTTTTATATGAAATTGTGTCTGCTAACTCGTTAATTAAATGAGCTGTTTGATACAAATAGGGCTACTCATTCCTTCTAGTGTTTTATTGCTCGATAAAACATGGAATAAAATGTTGAAAATTGTTTTATATGAAATTGTGTCTGCTAACTCGTTAATTAAATGAGCTGTTTGATACAAATAGGGCTACTCATTCCTTCTAGTGTTTTATTGCTCGATAAAACATGGAATAAAATGTTGAAAATTGTTTTATATGAAAATTTGTCTGCTAACTCGTTAATTAAATGAGCTGTTTGATACAAATAGGGCTACTCATTCCTTCTACTGTTTTATTGCTCGATAAAACATGGAATAAAATGTTGAAAATTGTTTTATATGAAATTGTGTCTGCTAACTCGTTAATTAAATGAGCTGTTTGATACAAATAGGGCTACTCATTCCTTCTAGTGTTTTATTGCTCGATAAAACATGGAATAAAATGTTGAAAATTGTTTTATATGTTTGTCATACTGCAACTATCGAACCTCCTAATGCCACTTTAAATATATCAAAATCTCAAACATATGAAAATTCAATGAGGTTCATTATCCAACGGTCTCAGCGCAGTATCAAGTAATTTGTTGCAATGGTTTTACAGATATCAAATTTTTGGATAAAATTTCAGAATAGACGTCGCTTTGAGTCGAGTTGAGTTTAATCCGACTAAGGATTAACCTGTAACAATTTGGTACATATACATTTGTATTTACCTACTGATCAAGTATAGCTATCTGTTCTCTAATGATTTGCGAGCGAGATGTTATGATGATATATGTTACTGCATTGATGATCAACCTACATAACTTACAGTAGCCAACCTGCAATAATTGTTCTTAACTTGGTCATCTATACTGAAATTCTGGCTAGTAATGTTTGTTACTTTATCTTATTGCGATATTGCGACTTAACGCACACTAAAGCCATTCTAGACGATTTTTGGCTCTGTGAAATTGTATATTCTGACCTTCGCGATAAGTTTTATATATAAAAGGATGACCAGAGAGACCATGTTCTGCAAAATGCGGCTTGTACTACTGTATAAATCATGATTTTCACGTTAAAGGCAAATCTGTATAGTCTGGGCCGCATATAAGGTGAGAAAAACTGTGGGGTAACCGTTTCGTCTATGGGCTAAAAGCGTTAAACTGTTTGGATGCCCACGAAATAGCCCCTCGGCGTATCTCATATTGCCATGTGCAAGTTTATAGTAATGTCATCAACATTGCCTTGTAATGCAACGTTTACGTTATACGTGGGAGCTTTGTGTACGTACAGCCTGCGAAGAGGTTCAATACTTCGATGCACTGTAAAATTTATATCCTTCTTGTATCGCAGAATATGCCTGTAATTAAAAAACAAATTTACGTAGTGAAATTTAGCCGATATTCTTTATGGCTACGCGAACAAAGAATAGTATGTAAAGATTTGATGCTTCTATAGCCTGCGAGATGTGTCCCTGACGTAGACGTGCAACATGAATTGCAGCACGGTCATGGTTGATTATTCACTTAGTATAAAACGGTAGCGTTTCTGACTATGATATGCGTACTGTATGTGTAGTTTTGGACTTGGTATTTTGAAAACACGATTTTTATAGTTTTGAATATTAGATAATCGGCCGAAGCTCAAACACTGGTTGGTCAAGAATTTTTACCGAGGGACCTCGGACCTTGACACATCTCCTTGATCAACAAATTGTTCTAACATAACATTTTTTATATTTTTTAGCAATTTTCTGTTTTTTGATGATCCGATTTTGGTCTCCCGGGAGGTTGTGGTGGGGCCCGAGGCTCATGCTCCTCTCTGGATCCGCTGGTGAACGCTTTACAAAACTTGTAACTGGCATGTATGGGTTAAATAGTCACTACCGAACATGACACACAATGCCGAATTAAAAGGACGAATAAAAATACCTAAAAATCTTACGTAGTAAGTAAAAGGTGCTTGATTTTTGTGATATGCATTTCTATTGTTTCAACGTTCGTCTAAGTGAACTATATTGCAATCACTTTTTCAAGCTGATCTTTTGAAAGTAGTTTTATATATATATATATATATGTATTTTTATATATACATAAACATTGTTTAGAATATTTTTAATACATAAATATATTAATATGTAAATGTACATATGCATAGCAGACATTATAATATCAATGTGCATGCAAATCTTTCGTGTATGTATTCATAGCAGTGTGTCATAGCGGTATTTTGTATTTAATTTGAAACTTTTGATTTAATTCTGCGAAGATAAGTGATTTATTATAATATATCTACAATTGCAATAGAATTTTTAATGGGAAAGAAATTGGAAATTTTAACATTTGTTTTGTTACTATAAAAACGTCTGAAATGTCTTGTTACTATAAAAACGTCTGAAACAAAAGGAAGTGACAATATTTTTGACGGAAATTTGACATATTAATTACTATACATGGTATTTCTGACTAGCAACTAATAATCAGTTCGTCGTATTATGTTTTCGATCAAAACATTCTGTGTACACAATTTTTAAAGTAGCGTGGTCCCAATATATATTTGTATAATATATACATAATTAGTGGACGACACACGATTTGTGACCTAAAGTAAATGTGATCTTGTGTTGAATGACGATCATAAAATAAACTCTAAATTTTGCCTTATGAGAGTCGCTATGTGTTTAATCAAACCACATAATAAGCACAGAGCTTTTCAATAATACCCTAGCGCTAACTTCAAACTTTTTGAAGATACAGTTGTAATGGCTTAATTTGAATAAACTCGTCCAGCGTGATTAAGGACATGTCAATTAGGACCAAATTATGACTATTGGTTTTCATTTTTTGGATTACTTATCCGTTGTGCCCGCATGGCATCGAAAATAACTGCCATATGTTTAGAGTCTTAAGCGCTTTGATCTGAATCGATTGGTACCAAAATGATTACCCTATGTTTAAAGAGATAAAATTTTACTTAGGAAATATGCACATTGTCTTTCCAACCAAAAACAACGAAAGTACACACTATTTTCCATTTCAACGATTATCATATAGGTCTATTAACGAAAATGTTAATTACCCTATGACAAACAAGAACAACGTATTACCAATAATAATATACCATAAATGAACATAAAAAGATACGTTCTTACAGTCCAGGTAAAGTCGAATATAGACGTTTATTTGAACGCTTAGCCTGTCTCACTCGTGATAAAAAAATTGAAGTATTTCCAGCAAATTTGATGATTTAGCTTAGTGAATGTTCGTTTCAATCACCTCAATATCATGAAGGTTACAATATAAACGCGTATTATGCAGCATTCTCAGAGAGATGTGTGCGCTCACTGTACAGAGTGACCGGTATAGGCTTAACCACTGTTACACTGGTTGTGACAAAAAATATTGTAGCCAGTGTTAGTTTGTAGCAACAGTCATAACCGTTGTTGGACAGTTTGTGGCAAGGGTCATAAGCATTGTTATATACACAGTTTGTAACGATAGTCCTAACCATCGTTGCACAGTTTGTGGCAATGGTCATAACGATTGTTACATAGTTGTGGAAATGATGGTACATGCTTGAGGTCCGAGGTCTAAGGTAGTAGCCGGGTGTTGGTGGAGGGCAGAGTCGGCTACCTGTTTTGACTGATCTGGCAAATCGCCATATTTTTCACAGAATACCGAGCTAACTCCATTTTTGGCATGAAATTCGTTTTAATCCACGGTACGTATTGCATCGTGCTCTTTTCGTATTATTGCATTTCTTAGACATAATTTAGGGGGTTCACGAAGATTAATTTGGAAGCTCAGAATAACCGCGGCGCTCGCTCTCTCCTGCTGTGTCTGCTGTTTATATGTACCTACTGGGTAACTACAGTTAAGAACACTGACAACGTGCCGCAACTGAACGCATTCCTCGTCGAATATACCTCAAACAGACCTTTCCGTTACAGCTGCATTCCGACTATGTCCTCACTACGCCATCATACAGCATTGCATATAGTCGCAATAGATCTGATGTGTTCATCTACAAGTCCGAGTTAGACGGTCGTGCAGCTACTTGGGTTTTTGCTAGAACAGTCGTGTAACTGTACAAATCCTCATTACACTGTCGTTGAGCAACATTCGTTGACGTTACAAATGGTGCGCAACTTGAAGCATTGTTGTTACGTACCAAGTAGCATTAGCTGCTACTCTCGTTATAGGTATTATTCAAAATTTAAGCTGTTACAGGATGCATGCAGCGACATATAATGTCTATATAACATTGTAACGGCAATCGTAGTGTAAGCGCACTATGGTTATTTGCGTAACCGTGTGCAGTGGGTGCACACATCTTTGTGAACCACGCATTATATTGAAACCCACAAAATCATGAATAGATTAAAGGGGACCAGCGACATACTATACCATGCCAAAAAGGTATCTTGATCAGAAATATTTAAATGAATCATCTCATCATTTTCAGCCTCCTTAAATGTTTTTATAGCCACTAACGTAAATAAGGTATAACAGGTTGAAAATCATGGGATAATAATGGCTCACGAGAAATCTTCATGGGATACGCTACCATTCCAAAAAGTATATACCAGTCACAGATACACTCAAATAACTCACTTTGACAATCCTCGAAATCCTTTATAACCCTATATGCAACAAATTATAACATTAGAACGAAAATTACGTAATCATGCATGTATTAAGTAAGGTCTCATGGTATACAGTACCATTCCAAAAAGTTTGCCACGGTCGCAAACATACTGAAATGACTTCATCTTTTGCAGCATCCTCGAATACTTTTATAATATCATATGAAACAAAATACAACATTTGATTGACATTTGCGAAATCATGCATAAAAAATAAATAAATAAATAAGTTAATATATATGTTTGAACATATACTTATATATTGATTTATATAAGTATATTTTTATATATTTATATATGTTTTTGCTGGCTTGTAACATGACATCAATATGTTCATTTAGGGAAACACGAATGTCTGCATTCGAAATAAGCCAGTCAAAAATTTAGAATAGAAACTTGACAAAGAAACAGAACAGAAAATTTAACTGTTGGTTTTAACGCAAAGTTTTGCTCTATTATTCATTTGCCAATGGCGCTAGTTTGTCAGATATTTTATGAATGAGTTCAATATCCCATATCGCTTATGCTGCGAAAAGCGTATATGACTTTAGTGGTTACCATGTTATAGACTAAAACAACAAAATACAGCTTGATTTTGGCTCAAAACTGCCGATTTTATCCCTTGCACTTTAAAAAGTAGACAAACATATCAATGATTTCATCCATTATGTGTCGATGGCTAGACGCAATCAATAGTAAAATACGAATATCAGCCCATGCATTCCTGAGTATAGCTGTTGTTGTAAAAAAATAAACTTTGGGTTAGTGCAGAGACCAAGAAACAGAATAATCTATTTTAAAGCAAAATAGTTTTATGCTTGAGTAAGCCTACGCTGCGTCTACCGATCATCAAATTTTGGAATAACCGATGGCTAATCGCAAACCCTTGTTACTGATCGGTTTTTGAAATTGGGTGGAATTTTCGCTAACAGAAAACTGGTGAAATCAGAAATAAGTGCCAGACATTGCGAGTTTCCAAAGTAAAGCATTTATCTAATGCCTATCTATGTTTTATTTGCATTTCGCTCTGTTTGTGATCAAATTTAACGTCATAGTGACATCTTGTATTAATCGGAACTATAGTTTAGCTAACAAATGCCGCCTAAATTCACTTTCCGGCAAATTTTTGTTCACAAAAAATTCCATAATCTTTATTGCATTTTCGCGAAACATAATATAAGCTTACTCCCATCAAATTGGTGTATGACCGCGAGGAGTTTTTCGTCGATTTTCGAATGAAAAGGAGGCGTTCAATTTTTTATCCAAAATAACAAATTATGATGGTTGAAGGGCGTAAATTAAGCATAATATCGCGTTATTCCTTAACAGAAAATAACTTTTAACGTTTTCTCTTGGTCTGAAATTTTTTAACAGGACATTGGTCTCATGCAATAGACATTATAAAGCCCAATATATACAAAAATTTGTAGATTTCCACAAAAAATCCAAACGCCATAAACGTTGTATATTGTTGTAATTATCTGCTGGGTAAACCCAATGTTTGTTAAATTGTTGTATACTTGAGTTAGCAAAGATAGAGCAAAACCTATATATATACATATATATATGTATAATACAAAACTACCAAAAGATAACGCAGATTAACGAAATTTTCTTTTTGAAAAACTAAGCTTAAATATGGCGTTTTTTTGGCAAAATATTTTCTCGCCTGCCCTTACTGCTAATGCCTATGTCGGACAAACATATCAAACTTGGAAAGCGCCTAAATTTTCATTTCTCTCGGAGACATTTCTCAAAGATACCACAGGTTCATGAGATACCAATTGCACTGTAGTCAATAGTATTCTTATGATATGGAGTCAAGCCCGAACAGTAATCATTCTTGCTTCTATCTACGGGTTAATTGACGATGTGTCCTGAATTAGGCGCTTTCTGTAGGATGGAACGTTTTGCTACGGCAAAATTCACAATATTAGTTAAATCAAAATAAAACCTGTACACACCTGTAACTATGAAATAAAACTTTATAGTGCAAGTCTTGCTAAGTTAGAATTAAAAACAATTCATATTTACTTTAAGATAATCCATTAGTTAGTAAGCAGCTGTAATAGTTTCGAAATTTTCACATTAAAGTATTGATAATTTGGCGGAAACATGTGCAATATATATTTTATTAACAGTAAAAAAGTTCATAAATATTTTACTGAAATTTTATCATTAAACACATATGAAATCAATCGTAAGAAAGAAACTAATCGACATGATGATAATTAATTAGTCGCCCGTTTAACTTTTGAATTTTACTATATGAGTAGCATATAATATACTATAGTGCCTGTGTTGTCCAACAATTTTTCGCGATTAAAACTATTGCAATATCCTTTTAATCTGCACATGAGTAAAAAGCACATATTGTTCTCGCAGTTAGCACTATATGTATATATGCTAGTGATTTCGTGCGTTTAATAATTATGATATAAAATTTGTGAACGGGTAATCCACATATAATTAATACAAATATCAATATCAGTATATAAACAAAGGAAGTTTGATATTAATGTTCAGCTAAGTTTGCGCCAATGGCGAATTTAAACATTTTTTCTCAGTACAAATAGGCGTTCTAGGCTTTATTGATTACTCTTGGAATTGGAATGTTGCAAACAGTATGACTAAATCCAGGGTAACAAAATATTTATGTAACGACACAATTATTATGTACTTGTACATAAAAGGCAAATATATAACAACTAAACCTGACAATCAGTCAGTCAATTTAATTTAAGAAGCTAACGACATCCGAATTTATAAATAGCATCACTGTAGCATATACGCTTCTGGTATATTTACAAGCAAAATACCTCTAAGGGCTACAGGTTTCTCGCTCATGATCGCAGTGGATTTAAATAGCTTAAACTGGCGAGTTTGCATAAGTTCAACCGCATTATTATTTCATAATTTGCAAAGCAGTCTTGCTATCTCTTCCTATGGCTTCAACGGCTGAACGCAGGGGTATGGCGAAAGCGCTTTGACCCCCCCAACTTATTATTGATGACCGAGAAAAACCTAATTTTATGGTACAATTAGCTAAATCATAACTACGCATCCCATTCTTGTAGACTGTAGACCACTTCCGCTTTTGAATACCTTGGAACTCCCTTGCATGAATGTCAAAAGTCCCTAATAAATAGAACCGCGAGATATAAACACAAGTAAAATGTCGATATATGCCAGGAAATCTATAAATGTAAAATCTATTATTATTATTTCTTATAGATTGGGTTGGCCAACATGTGCTTCTCGCAAAAATTGGATGTCATTTTGATTTTCTCCTGATTTGAAACCAACAAGAAGGAACAAGTACTTTTAATACCAAGTTTATAAAAATCTAAAAAAATAAATTTCTTAGTCATACAACTTGTTTCTAACACGTTTAGCGGTCAATATTTGTCGGTCTATGCTGATGGTATTAGAAACTTTAGCCTTGAAATTTCAACTTTACGAAGAAGTAATGCCGTATAAAGCATCATAGTGCCAAAACGAAAACGTAGTAATCCTATCACATTGGGGAAAATAAATAAAATTAATGCAATTTAACTGTTCTAACGGTGCGATGAGAAAACAAGACCTGAATTTTCAAGGAAACTTTAATAACTCTTATCCATTGGTCTGCTAATTTTGCTTATTTACAACTTACTGACCACATAAATATACACATAGTGTTTTAGATAAGCGTTAGTTATTAAAGAGACGTTATTACTAAGTACGCATTACCAAACCGGATATTGCATAAAACTAGGTTATTATGATAATGCTGTATATATATACAATGCATAAAATCATGCCGTTTCGCTTATGTAATATTGGTATTATTCAATTTATGGACCAAATAAACCCTTTCATACGTTTTACCTGGATTTCTTACGTAACGCGTGTGTATACTGCAGCAATTTGTATATTCCGGATGCATATTTCGGAAGTTCATAGCGTGATATTTACTAATTTACTATTGAGAACTAAATGTGATACTGCTAATTTGCCTTTGGCTAATTCGATTATAGTTTTAGTTTGGCGACCAATCAAACGTTGAATAGAAAATCGCGATCGAAAGTAAAACTTAATATTTGATGATGATATATATTTTGGTCATGTTGTAAAATAACATTACAATAGTGCACCCGACGGGGACGTGTCAATATTCATTATTGCTTGCTGATTTTCTGATGTTCGACGGAATTGCCGTTATCTCTGTCTAATCAGGCTAATCAGTTGTCAACAGATTGACAGTAAGCAACAGCAACAACTTATGCTATTCTAATGCATCGTTCACAGAGAAATAAAGTGCGCACTAAGTCAACATCGCCAGAATATATTTACTTGCGTATCAAAACACTACGTTTGGCAGTGTGTTGTAACTTTTGTGAGTTATTACGCAAAATAGGCTTCTGCGTAACAACTTTTTTATATTGTAACGTGTAAGCATTTGTATATAACAATGCTACAAATTTATTACGTGCTGCTCAGTTTTTACGCTCGAAGGCTGTTAGTTAGGTGCATTCGCAGCTCCATAACAACATTCCCATTTATAGCATGGGCAGCCGTGCGTTTAGTTATCTGTATGCACAATTTTGCAATGCACCAAGCGTGCTGATCCAACTGAGCGCAAGCGAAGTGAGATCATAGTACGAGGACATAGCCTTATATGCAGGTTAAGCTGAAAAAACTGAGTAGTCGAGTTCATACGAGTGCAATAGCACGAGTTTGAATGAGATACGAGTTTTCAGCGAGAGGCTGCTAGAAGCGAAGCCCTCGTGCACTGATCACTCGTCTCCACGCTTGTGCTCGGTTCGATCAGCACACTTAGAGCTAAGCGCAGCTGTGCGTACAAATCACCTAACGCAAGGCTACCCATACTACAAACGACTTGTGACATGGGTTGCGTGTAATGCAGCAAATTATTTCGGAGGTGTCTCGAGATTTCGCGTAATGTTTTGAGCGGCCTAGTTTTTGTAGAGGAATCAGTTAGTACACATACAACCGTAAAAGTAAAAATTATTGATTAGCTAGTTTAGAAAACATTATATGCAAATGATGTTGTTTCAGTTGTAAGTATATACTGTTTTCTCCTGAAATTATGTAAATTTTAGTAGCTTCGATTTATAATATGAATTTATGTTTATGTCAGAGGTCAGAAAATGAAGTCCTTGTTTTAGTGTCCCTTTATATACAGTTTGCTTGTATACTGGTTTTGATTTTACTACATGTCAAGTTTGCAATCTGTAATATCACAAGATCGATTTTCCAATATTATGGATATGGAAATCAAGGAGTGGATTGCGAAGGGCAAAGCACCGAATACATCAAAAAATACGAAATGGGTGGTAGCTATTTGGATTGCATTTACTAATTTTTATGAGCGTCGCCACGGACAATTGGTACCTCACATTTTGCAAATGGTGAAATATGGTATTGGTTGTTAGCGTCTATATAATCACGTTGTAAAATCATATGGTTTTTGTATTTGGATGCTTTACGCATTTTCAGGTTTAGGTACACGCTGGACGCACGAGTGAAGCAGCTTACTGCAGCCGGAAGACAAATAGTAAGTTGTATGGCTAAGCCCGTTACGCAATAACAGGAACGTTAAATGAGGGATAAAATAGTTTTCGGTGATTACACTGCGCAAGCGTTGCTGTACACAGTTTTCTTTTACAGGTGCAAGTTGTTTGGATTACATGGACGCTACGAACACCGAAATCTATGCGTAGACCAATTTACTTTGCTTCATTAAACGGTTAGCCAAATCCAGATCAAATTCAAAACAACTTCGTGGAAGTGATATAAAGTTAGTTTGATACCGCTGTTATTGCGTTACGTCAATTTCCACCATTTGGTGTTAGATACTTTAAGGTTTGAGTAGACACTGCTATTCAGTATTAATTTTGCTCGTTTGAGTTAAATTTAGAAAGCAATTTCGTTTCAAACAGAATAACTGTAAAACAGTTCATTGTTCAATTAACCGGGTTTCTTTTAGGGCGGTATAAAAGATCGATGCAAAGAGCCAAAGCAGGCGATACATTTTTAAGGTCAGTGGTGGAACCGAACATCGAATGTTATTACCACATTTTATTATCGTCCGTTCCTCAGAGTGGACCATTTTATAGGAAACCTTGCGGAACAATGGGCAATATTTTGTGTTACGGCGAGTATGCAATGTAGTTTTTACTTCATATACATTGTATACTGTCGGATTCTGCAGCTGTCTGTTCAGATCCCTACAGTATAGAAATATACGCGCAATATACGAGCTATATAGGTTGCACACAAGATACAGCGCATTCAACAAAGAAAGGTGTTGCAAAATGATATACATGTTTTTGTGATATATTAGTATATAATATAATGGTTTGTCGGCGTATTTTTAAATTATATCTTCTAGCTTTATCTGTCTTCACAAAGTCTTGGCCTTCAGTGTCCCAGTTTTACAATTCGTTCTCAATGATGTGTAGATAGGGTTTGTTAATGCAAATTCACAGTTGATATATTTATCAGTTTATTATGCAGTTAATATTAAAACCAATATGTTCTAGCTTTATGTATCTTTATAATCATATTGGCGTTCAGTGTTCCGGTTTTACAATTCGTTCTCAATGATAGTTGGAAATAAGTTCATATTTTACACTTTAGAACTATGAATCATCCCCGTTTAAATGTTTAAATATCTACATTATTGCAATAAACTGTACCTGAAAAATTTAAACGGCCGCCTTTCAAGAAGCATTGTGAAGTTTCATGTTTGATGTTGAAGAATAATTCTCTCCGTAAAGTAGCCGCCAAAATTAGACGTCCTTTCCTGTCGATAGTGGTGTCAGCGTCAATTCAACCGATCTTTTTATCTGAACAAATAGGGACCAACTACAAGCAAGTATTTGAAAAATTGATTAGTTTAGAAATACCATTTTTGTTAGTTATGAACGAAGACTTTTAAAAATAAATGCAATCGTATATTTCACGAATGCCATTTTATCATTATATTTAACCATTTTGTTACTTACCACAAAAATTATACTCTGATTCGACATTATTTTCTAGTACTGGAAGTGCGAGAACAAGAATGCTCTTGGGACGAAACGCAAACAGAGTCAAATGATGTTGACGCTGAGTGACATTCATGTAAAAGTGCATCAGCTATTGCCGCTGTCGAAGTAAATGAAGTGGTAAGTTTTTGTGTGAAATTTTAATTTCATTGTTTAAGATTATTGATTTGAGAGTTTATACTTTATATTATGCTATATTATTTTATTATAGGTGGCATGGACTAAATCAGATATCGACAACGAAACTGATTTTGATGCTTAATTGTAGCAACCTAAACAGTGTTATAGCAAAATGCAATTTGAACGGAATGAATGGGACGGTACAGCAGAAAACCAAGATACGAAAACTATGAAGACGTTTAAAGAAGTTATAAAATGTGGCAATACAGAAAAACGCACAATACATTTTCACTTTTGGTATTTATGAGCTTTCGCTTGAGGAATCTACGGGACGTTGGCCTATCCTTTTGCATACAATGTTACGGCTTGTTGTACTGATATACGTGTCGTTGTAGTGCTATTTCGCAATCTTGCTGCTACGTTGTGCATTTAGTGTAACGACGGCTTTTGTGTCTTGGGATCGACCAACGCTGGTGCTCAAATAATTTCTCCCATGGCTTATTTGTGGAAGTACGGTTTTCGGCACAGTATCTTTTGTTTCGTTGTTAAGGTCCGGCTGTTGTATTTTCCTCGATTTTGTGGTCGCAGACCTATCGCGGGTTCCGCTACTATCCCTTGCCATTCAGTTTCGGAAAATGTCCAGGCGAGCGTATCAATTTGTATTGCTTTAACTTTACAAAATTGTCGATGGGAAGATGGTTATGCAATTTTATCCGAGATGCTTATTTCGGTCGATGTGGCACTGTTAGTGCCTTAAAGCAGTTAGCGCCCGCAAGGCATACGCGGTAGTGCCGCGATAAATTTTTAGAACTGCTTTAGTTAATTTTACAGGCAAAATTTGTTCATATGCGGTGTTATTCTGGGCTGTTCAGCTGCCGGTTTGGTACAGTACCAGTTGGTGTCTTATTTGCATGTATATCGGAATTATGCATGCCGAAGTTTATGTGTTTCTAGGTTACCTGTTAATTTGTGCAGGATTAAATAACTGTGCAGTATGATGTAATTTAATGCGTAATTTTTTAAGTATCTTTGGTGTATTGGTACCTTTCGTATGCCTGCTGTTGAAGTAAATCCTTGTCATACATTTCGGTGTTTCTCGTCCTAATACCATCACGTTGAAGGATGAAATAAAGTTTTCTCTTAATATGCTTAAATCAACCAGTTTTGGTTATAACATCTGATCTGTGCACCCGCTCAATGATGCGGTGACCTAGTGTGGAGATCTCGAGCAGCATCAAGCCAATTTTTAGTTTCTCACCCGGCTCACATGGTCGGAGTAGAAATGTCCTGGTCATGAGCCTCTGTTTCTAGGTAGTAAATTCGCAGAAATTTTATTCAACACAATTTGTTAGACATACAGATAACGATAGGTCATGTCTCTCTCGAGCTGGCAATAAATATGCGTTGACGTTGCGCGGCAGCCACGAGATTCACCACGTGTCGTGTCACCTTGGTGCATGGAGTTTTGTTGGTGTTCTAGGGTATTCCTGGTGGACACTAATTAGGCATCCATAGCTACAAAACATTAGGAACGGCACGATCGTTATACTAAAATCTGAATCACGCTTGGTTCTCCGGTGGGATACTGTAGACATTTCACTTCGGTATAGGAGCGTTTCAGTAATTTTTTACCACGACGAAGGTTGCCTATCAGTTCCTAGGCGTAGTGAGCGTACGGGGGTGTCGAATTTCCCTTTGCTGGACGATCGAACCATCACACTCAGGGACCTACATCATCTATTAGGCAAAGTTGGCCATTTTGGCATCGGAGTCTGACTTGGAACACCACAAACCAGAATGCGGTAATTCTCTTCTGCGCGCAGCATATTCATTGGTGGTAAAACAAGTTGTAGGGGTGCGGGTTTCCTGAAGGTACACGTTGGGCAGCCCGCATTTACGCTACAAAAATAAACCATCAACTAATTTTTAATTGTGAATTACAAATTTTGAAAGCTTCCGTGTTTATAGCCATTGCTTAAGAATTAAGGCTCTATGGTTTATATATATGTTTTAATCTACATTCAGATTACGCTTTACAGATAATCCACTTAAAAACTGAAGGGTTAGTGAGATTTGCCCTTCAAAAATTAAATTCAGGTTTATACTATTTTCATCTTTAACGTTATTTTGTTTAGCTTTTTGTACTTGTTGCAGTTTTACGCTGCGTCAGCGGTCAGCATCAAGTATACAATAACGTTTCAAATTATATAGGTTGTTGGCCTCATGGCTTTCATGAAAATATTCTTACTGTTTTGTACGAACATTTGCTCCCACAATTGGTTGTTACCAATTACGGACTCCGAACTTTTGTATCGGTCGATTGAATCGTCTTAGTTACACCGTCAGCAATGATAGTGATCGTTTTATTGTCTCTAGCAATGGCATTCTCGAGCGTAAACGTGTCAGCAATGAATGATGAATCCCGTTGTGGAACTAGCAAAATCAGTTGAGAGCAGTCCTTTGAAATGAATGTCGTTCCGTGTTTTTGAATTGGCGCTTGGAAACAACTTGTTTGTTGGAAGAACTTTCGCATCTGTTGATACAAAAACTTGATGTGGCAACTCGACTGATGTGTCATATACTATTTCTACCAACCTATAACCATCTTTGTTGATCGCTGACCTTATTCCAAGCATGGTCAGTAACAGGGCATGGTAGCAAGATCGGTTCTCTTCATGGGCTGTGAGCGTAGCATTAAAGATACGATGAAATCTTTCACGTGTGTCTTTTCGTGGTGTGTAGAATGCTGTTGCACACTTGCGCTTGATACTGAGTTGTTGCCTCAAGCCAGCCCAAATGGATGATTCGAAGTGTGATCCCAAATCGGACATAGTTTCCAAAGCATACCAATACGTGCTACTGATACGTGCAAGAATGCGGTCGCCACTGTCGCGGTTCTTATGTCGAAAAACGGTACCGCTTCGGGCTATCGGGCGAAATGATCTAAGATAGTTACGAGGTATCGGTGCAGCAAAGGTCCTTCGATGTCAATATGCACCGTTTGGCAACGTGGCTCGTGGGTATTGATACGACTACGGGTTTTGCGTGTCGTGTGATCCTTGACGTTTGAGACTGTGCGTAAATTGACCCATGTTGCTGCGTCACGCTTGATTCACCGTAACATTTCCGAAAATAAGTCGTTCCGTTATGATTCGCAAAGTCTTGACGATGTGGTTTGGAAGACCGTAGAGTTTCTTGAACAAAGTCATCCGCATGGACTTTGAATCCTAGGAGCGCAGTTGGTTTCGAGAAGCAACGCCCACGATTGTTTGAATTAGCAATTTGCATAGAGGAATCGCTGTTTCTACGATATTGTGCGACTTAACTTAAAATCACCCCGGCAACCATCCTATTTCGTATTTTTGGTTAAAATTTGTTACGGAACGCTTTTTGGTGAATTGAATTCGACGTAAAAATGTTCGCGAACACAGCTCTCGTGATTCAAATCTAACCATTTTGTGTTCGCGAAAATTGCAGTAAAATTACCCAAATGTTTGAGAACGAAAATTTGTCGATTTGATTGTGACGTCACTTTTGCATTAGATTTGTTCGCGGACACTGTATAATTAAAATTTAAATGATAATACATCAGGGAACAGAATTTCTGCAAACTGAAATCGCCAAAATTCTGTTCGAACACAAGGTCTAATTTCTGGCACTTGATTTGATTTTGCCAATTTTCGGTTAGCGAAAACCGAATGTAATTCAGCCTGTGTTCCCTAACAAGGGTTTGCGATTCGATATCGGTAATGACAGAATAGGATGGTTGGAGGGGTCACCTTAAGTTTACTCACGCATAAATTCGCTTTGAGGTGCGTCATCCGCTTGCGCCTCGGCTAGATCACAATTTAATAGTACTGTCATTGCTGCTGCCGTTCACGAGAGAGCACCGACAACGATATCGTCCGGATCTGTGATATGCTCGATTCGTCGATTGCATTCTGCGATGTACAACAGCCACCGACTTTATTGCGCTATTGAAGTTTTAATGCTAAGCGCATGCACCAGCGCCTTGTGATCTGTTTTGATAACGATATCATGCCTAGAAGTCGGTTACGTTACCTCGGGTTTCCAACTTGCGAGAGAAAATGCTAGCAGTTCTGTCATGCCGTCCTTGATTTGATTTAGTACGACTCCACCGAATTATGTAAAAATATAGATAATGAGTTCGACTTTAGAAACACTATCTGGAATCACTAACGTCATGCTTAACCGGAGAGCACCTTTCAAACTCTGAAACGCTTGTTTTGATGAGTCATGCCACTGGACACTTACATTGGCATTCTTCTTTCTATTGCGAGCCGCTGATTTGGGTGGTGTTGGTATGCCTGAAAAGCTACGGATAAAACTTGAATCAGACTATACCGAGAAAACGTTTGGGTTCTTTGACCGTGCTTGGTAATAAAAAATTGGTTAGAGTTTGCTTGCTAGTGGCTTGAGAGCGGCATTAGTGACACCGACAAAATCAACGGGCTGCTTGAAATATGTGCATGCTGGCTTCGTCAAGACAATCTTTCACGAACAGTAGGTCGTGCAGTTTTGAAACGTTAAAAATTTTATGACGCTTTTCGATGCTCGAATGGAATTTGACGGAATATAAACAACCCTAACGGCTTTACGACTTTTTCAACTGATGTTCTTTGGCGACCGGGATTTGATTGAACGCAGAGATTAAATTGACTTTCGAAAATCCAAAGCAACCATAGAAATGGATAACGCAATGTTGGACATGGGATAACGACCAGGAATAGTACATTTCATGATCTGCGGGTATCGTCGCATAGGCTCCATAGATTTACAAGATTGGAGTTGGTAGCTGTGTGAAGAGGAGCCCCCTTTGGTGTTTCTCCTCTATACATGATGCCTTGAAAATCCAGATGCTTGTATGTCTCTTTGGGGATACGTAGTTTGTCGCCAAACATTTGTCGTGGTTGCTTGTTCTACGGCTGACCTGTTTGCCACAATGTGATGCTACTCTGGGTGGGTCACTTTATCGTTCAAGTCGATTAGCTTGAAACTTGATTCAAATTTTTAAGTAATATTTGTAAACTTTCCTTTGAAGATTGGACACCTGATTTCCATTGCTGCCTGGAAACACATACCGCTGCATTTATCGATGTAATATTAGCATGGCGTAACAAAAGTTGTTTATTACTGCATGATGTATATAATTGTTTACTGTCACTGTTTATCGGAATCTAGCGGTTGTTGAGACAGTCAATAGCCTGAGAATATTTGTATATTCTGGATCTAAGTATTTTAGAAGTCTCTCCTAGGATAAGCATTTAAACATCCACTATATGGAATCCAGCGGCTGTTGAGTCAATCAATAGCCAAAGCATATTTCTATATCCTACATCTGTATACTCCATAAGTCATATCTTGGGATAGGCATTGAAACATTCGCAATATAGATTATCCAGTGAAACATCTATTTTATGCCATATGAAAGTATAGCGACCGAAAAGCTGCTGTTAACTTTGACCGGAAAGCCATCTGCTGTCAACGAATTGAGTGGCTTTGATTGTACTCTCAAGGTACCCGTGCTGAATGAATATGCAGGCAGAACCGCTATCCACCAAGAAAAGCCCGAATCCAGGTGCCGCGATAAAAATTGAGTTTAATCTCTCTGGTGCCACGTTAAAGAAGGAGTTTCTGCATTTCTCGACTAACTGAGTATACAACTAAACTGTTTCCCGTACGTAAACGTGTTATGACCAAATGTGGCGGGATAGCAACACATCCGAATCGTTCAGTTTTGCCGTTGACCACTGGACTTGGATCGGCTATTGTAACGTCTGTGCCTGTTATGGGCGCGATCTGGTCTTCGTTTGTGACCAACCGTGAGCGTTTCCACCACATCTTTCAACTCTGCCCCTCTGGCTGCGCTCCTGACCCCAAAGTGTACCTACTAGGATAATTAAAATTTAACGTCGCTTTGATTTAAGATATCAAATTTGGTATGCTTTGGGTTTTCCCCTTTTAAAACTGGTCCATTTATTCCGGCTTTTCTAACTATCGCCCCCTTCTGAATTTATCTAGTTACTGCCGTAATACTAGTGTGGGACTTAGGCATGAACTTAAGTGCTCCGAAAATTTGTTTTCTTGAGAGCAACAGCGATATGGTAAAAATGAAGGATGGAATCAATTCCATTTCTCACCTAAAATCGCGTATATTTTTATTCGAATCCAATCGAGTGGATTGTATTTTTTATAAACAAAATGATTTTAATTCCACTTTGTGGAACTGATTTCACTCGATTTGATATCACTTAAGTCAAATGAATTTTAATCAAGTTGTCTGCATCATACTATCAATTAAGGGAAGTGAAAATCACATTGTTCACGTCATCCAGATTAGCAATAAAACGTATGTGTTTAACAGAAAATTTGATTTTAAAATTCCGTTTTAAAACAGTCGTTTCAAAACGAGTGAATTTTATTTCATCCTTTAGGAACCAAATAAAAAACCATGTTCTGTTTTACCATATCTATGCACACATCTTATCGTAGATGCAACATAAAGTAGAAATGCGCTTAACAATGGCTACTGAAGATGTTAATAAAACAATGTCAATGCTACAATGTCGAATATGAACAAGAACAAAATAGGGTTTAGAACTACGTCGAGGAGTTGGTTTGACATTCGAAAAGAACGTGGATTGAATCAGACGGCAGAATGGAGAGCGGCAAAAAATCCAGCTGGCTTTAATTCGAAATGACGGTAAAATATTATGAGCAATACTGGTTGTGCTAAATCGTGCACATTGTTAGCTTTAACTATTTGACTATTGTTATCTCTTTTATTCAAACGTTATGTGCAGCTCGTAGCCACTATTTCATGTTTCAAGTAACAGCATCTTTTTAAATTGTACATAACACAGCTATTCTCATAGTTACTTCTGACAATACGCATGCTAGAACGGAGTATTCTAGCATGATAAATTATGTACGTTTCAGTACTTCAGAAACAACCTATATAATATCTTATCGTATTGTTGAATAAGTACCATCGGTATTTCATTAAAATAAGCTTCAGTAAAATTGTAAGGTATATAAGTTAATAGATGCTTTTCTTATATCAACCTAAATTTATGTTGTCAATAAATATGTTCTGCATCAATTTTTTATAATGTAATACTAGTTACGCTTATCACGCAACACCTTTTGATAGTTAGTTTTTAGACAGAATTGCTGGGTTGATTATTCTTATATTTAGTAGATTAAATGTCCACAAACTAATATTGGTGTATTTAGGATATCTTGCGCTGCGCTAAACACTCTTGTTTAAACTAAAGATTTTATTTTGTGGAGCACTCATTTTTAAAATATTCTGTACAATAGAGACTCCGCCGAAAAAAGCAAGATACTTGATAAATAAGAGTTTAAAACTAATTAAGTAAATTAGTTTCCGAATAAATTGCTTGCCAATTTGTTTTGAGTTAAAAAGTCTATCGAAGAAATAATATAATCGTTTATAAAGCTTAACATAATATGGTTTTAGTTATTTATATTGTTATGTAATACAGGAGGGTTCTCTGAAAGCAGTTGCATAGTAATGAACTTAAAGTGTGGAACATAGTGTCGTCAAAAGTTCTGCGTGAAACTGTAACTTATTTCTGTTGACGGTGGCAAAATATGGTACATAACGAATGTGCTTAACATAAAATGTTCATAATGAATTCTAGCACATTTTTTATTTCATTTTTAAGCATATTAATGCAGCGAACATAGAAATTTGAGAATTGTGACACCTTTCTGGCGTGTGTTGACAAATTTTTCAATGCCTGGTGGTTCACTTGTCAGGTGACTAGATGTGACCTATGAACAAATTATGTTTTTATAGTAAGCAGTTCGTTAAAAGCTTTACCATGGCCTGTTTTCCAAAGTTTTCAAACACTGTTCAACAACTGTTCAGTGCCAAATTCGTATTGTTTTGATCGAGTGGGGTAAAAATACAAAGTTCTGACGCAAAAATATAATTACAATCATGTTGAATGGCAACAAAATTGGTTCCGGTAGCAAGCAAGACCTGATCAACAGTGTAACTTTATTTTTCTATGAAAATAAACTGAACTGTTAATGGTTTAAAGATAGTAAGTTCCTGCATAAAGGTTTACAAAAATTTTTAATACGTGTTTGTATAATATAATGCAATCTTGACGCTTTTCATATGTAAAGACTATCATAATAATTTATAAGTGAGTGAATACAATACAATGGAGACGATATGAAAACATCTGCTATCAAACGAAAGTTTTAACTTATATCGACCGTAATTATTATCAGTTACTTTGTTTTTGCCATTTATGAAAAATTTTCGGAGAATGTTTTTGACTGAGTGGTTTATAGACATTTAAAAACGAGGAAGTTCAAATTTTGACAGGTACATTAAATACATAAAATGTTTTTAATTGCAATATAACTTTTGATCGGAGCCTACAATTGCAGTACATTTTTAGTTTAAGGTCAGCTGTCATTTTCTCGTCATCCAAACATCATTGTCGGCTGACAATTTGCACTGTTTTCGTTAATTAAATATTACGTTAGCGTATATTTAATTTTTAGCATTGTTAAAGAAAAGATTAATTTCTAAAGATTTAACTGAAAATTTCTTTTATTATGAATATATATTTAATAATCAGAAATACATGTAGCATTATTAGTAAACGATATGTTATGTAAAACAATTGTAGACTATTATACTGCATTTCAAAGTCAGACAAAAATATGATTATAACACTTTTTGTGCAGTCATCTTTCGATCGTTATGCCAAGAACTAGGTTGACATTTAGGTGAGGCGAAAACCTGCATCGTAACTTCAGTAAGTTTTGCATTTAATTTGTTTTAAATAGCTAAAATCCATGTTTTTATGCGCTATAATATCATTTGCTGATAAAACTGTCTTCGAGACTAGTTTACGCCTGCAAGCGTGCATTTTTTCAAGACCTGTATTGGCACTTGGGCAAAATAAAAAATTCACTAAGGTGTGGCTGTTAAGAGTATAAATAAGCAGTGTGACAACTGAGGTGGACTATCATTTCTTCGCTTGCATTGTGTTTGTCAAGTCAAATTATTGGTTTGTTTTGACGAGCTACGTCTTGAAATTTGCTAAACAATGGCCATCCGAAGCTTTTTGCTAGTGTTAGTTATAATGCTGTTTGCAGTTGTTACTGCAATTCCGGTTGACAACGGCATCGACGGCGAACCCGAAGTCCAATGCGGTGCCACCGATATTTCGGTTGTATTTACAACGAGAAATCCATTCCAAGGCCATGTCTACGTTAAAGGATTGTTCGCGAATGATGTGAGTTTTTGTGACGTTTTGTAAAGGGTAAAACTAAGAGACACTTGGAGACTTCCTTCGATTGTTACAAATTGTTATAGCTGTATTGGCACGTAGTTCGGCTTTGTATGTTGTAACATGCTCACCCGTCCCACATTGGACACACGTATTAAAGCGTTTCAAAGTTAACGAGCAATCGCGTGTTCTGAATAGCAGGAGGTTTATAGAAACGTGGTTAAGCTACGCGTAATGGTTTTCAAAACACCATTATTAACACCAATTTTCATTGTAACAATTTTACTGTTGCTATGAAAGCTTCGCAAAAAGTGTTACTTGATGAATATTCAGCCACATATTATTAATTTAGCTACAGTGAAACCTTTCCTGTATTTCAGACTGTAAGAAACACAGACAATTGTAACTTTTAGGGCGGCAGCAAAATGCATCATACCATTCCGTTCTCGATATATTAAGGTTAAGTCTTAGCTTAACCAGCATACCTCTTATAAGACTTATACTAAAGCTTAAAATTAAGTCGCCGGCTCCGCCGATTGCGCCATCGCACTAAGATGTTCTTTTTAAATATATAACATACAACCCCGAAAGATGATATATGCCAGAAGTGCTATACTACTTGCATGAGAATTCCCTAAGAAAAATGAGAAGATAACTGTAGCCACAAAAATGAGACAACAAACCATCCTCTTTGCTGGTGCAGCAGTATCTGAGTTTTTGTATAGCCTTATGGTTTTTATATTATTAGAAATATTTTATCTTATTTATGAGGCGCAGTCTGAAAATTTTGGCTCGTTATTAAGTAATAACATTCAAGCCGGCCAGCGAACTAAGTCGCCCTACTATTTTTACTAGGAAACAACTAACAGATTACAAGCATACTATTTTTACCTTAAATTGTGAAGACTTGCAAGCGAGTCACTACTAGACATATGGTATTATAAATCGACAGATAAGTACATGTTTCATAGGGTGTTGCTTTTGCTTATTACCTCAAACTAAGGAACTGATTACATAATATATAGACGCGAAATGGTTTCGCAGTACTGATAAAAGCTGATATAAATATTTGTCATAGCAGTATTTATGAACGAAATAAGATAAAATAATGCATTAACGGATCGTTTATTGTATAAATTATGAGCCAATGTAACGCTATTATGGAACATTTATTTTATTTAGTCAGGCAAACATAACAAAAGCAAGTGAGTGAATCCAACTCACAGATCGGTAGTAGTATTCCAAGGATAATTTCCATATACATTTGTAGTACTGTCTGTGAAACTTTGATTGTTGAGCGAGCAGTTAAAATTGTAATAATTACAGGCGTGCAAGTCATCAGGTGAAGCTTCGATTACATTGCCATTCGACAGCTGTAACGTAGTACGAGAACGGTCACTCGAACCACGAGGCGTGTTT
Source organism: Trileptium ribeirensis (assembly GCA_030248225.1). Classification (NCBI taxonomy): domain Eukaryota; kingdom Metazoa; phylum Nematoda; class Enoplea; order Enoplida; family Thoracostomopsidae; genus Trileptium; species Trileptium ribeirensis. The sequence goes on along the minus strand of JASANE010023825.1, from coordinate 15,875 downwards.
GTTCGAACAACGCTCATTATTCAATTTCATCCTCTTTTTGTTACGAAAGTAAGTTGCGACAAAGTATTTTGAATAGAACTAATCCAAATAAACTAGTATGAATCAAGGCGTAAATGGCAAAAAATCTATTCGAAATGCACAAAGTACGAACTTCGAACTACTGTACGGATACGTCTATTCACGTGCAATGAGTCCACTTCTATACATACAAGCTTAGCCAACACGGCATATTTCGGGGGGGGGGACGAACTGCATGGCCGTTCGTCCAGACATATTTTAGGATACAGTCATCACGCACGTATCCTCGCCACTGTATTTCGGGGTGGGGGTGTGGGGACGAACTGCATGGCCGTTCGTCCAGACATATTTTAGGATACAGTCATCACGCACGTATCCTCGCCACTGTATTTCGGGGGGTAGGGTGCGGACGTACTGCATGGACGTTCGTCCAGACATAGTTTAGGATACAGTCATCACGCACGTATCCTCGCCACTGTATTTCGGGGTGGGGGTGGGGGGACGAACTGCATGGCCGTTCATCCAGACATATTTTAGGATACAGTCATCCCGCATGTATCTTCGCCACTGTATTTCGGGGGGTGGGGGGGGGTGGGGCGAACTGCATGGCCGTTCGTGCAGACATATTTTAGGATACAGTCATCACGCACGTATCCTCGCCACTGTATTTCGGGGGGGGGGGGCGGGGACGAACTGCATGGCCGGTCATCCAGACATATTTTAGGATACAGTCATCACGCACGTATCCTCGCCACTGTATTTCGGGGGGAGGGGGGGTGGTGGGGACGAACTGCATGACCGTTCGTCCACACATATTTTAGGATACAGTCATCACGCACGTATCCTCGCCACTGTATTGGTGTCACTACATTTGTACAAACTAATGGTAGCGGTAACATAATAGAAGTTATAGGAAAAATATAAATAACGTTTTAAATGTAAAATATGCCAGAAAGTTATAGAAAATAGCTCACACGCGACTTAAATTCCCATTACGCTCATGTTAAACTGTCAGGTCATTGCAAATTGTTCATTTCGGGCCTAGAAACTAAACCTATGCTTACTATAGATCTGTCGAATATCACAGCTGTACTTTATCACTTATCACCGTGTGCTACATTTTCCAAGAGTTATTGTGTTACTGATCAATCTCAGTACTCTTTACTTTGTGCTTATAAGACAAACTGATTGCATGCTTAATAGCATTTCGTAATGACTTTAAATTTCGCTATAATTTGCAGTTAAACTTTCCTCACTTTTTATTAACGCAAGATGCCAAGCTATGACATGCACCTGAGTTACTAAGCCCACTTCCGGTCTGCGCCGTATCTAAAAATTCTGTACTAAATTTTAAGAATTTTCCAATAAGACGATATTTGTAATGACAAATTTACAGCCATTTGAGCCATTTTCGTTTTGATAAGCTTATCCTGGAAAATTTTGGGTGAAGAGAAATTTACGGACCTACATATATATACTTTAGCAACCCTAGTGCTTACATACTGGGATTCGTTAGAAATTTTGCATTCTGTGCAGGACGTTTTTACAAAGAAAATTTGTTGTTTTCTAAAACGTCGCAAGCAGTCGTATAGTTTTGTATTTTGTTGTATTACTGTATAATAAAAATTTCTTATATTACCACTAATGCGTTAAGATGCAGCGTAATATTTCGCACTCAACCATTTCTAATAATAACATGACGCTACAAATCAGAGCTAAATAACATTACTGCACCGTAACCCGAATTGCTTTGTGTATGATGCAAAGTTTTTGTGGATAATACAAACATTTTACCTAAAAAATTATGGTGTTTAAAAAATAAACCTTGCGGCATGGAGTTCCATTTCATGATTTCTCATTCATTGCGAAACGTCATGCTATCCTCGATGTAAAAAGATAAATATATCTTGTGTAACACTAGCTTTTTATGTGTTGCTTACAGGTCGATCAAGCCATTACATTCCAATGCTTTTACATGGAAGCCGATAAGACTGTAAGCCAAGATTTGGAGGTATCACCACTTACCACGAGCTTGCAAACTGCCATTCTACCTATGCCCATCTGTCGATACGACATTCTCGATGCACCAGAAGGCTCTCCGGTGCAGTAAGTTTGTTGCAGTAAACCTAGCAAGATGTGTTATAAGCTTATAGGGATTTGATGTATTTATTAAATAATGCAGTGATATATACGTTTAGGCACATAGAGTCCCGTATGCTAAATGCTTACATATTTAAACAAAATTGTAAAGTAGATTAATTCTCAAAGCTGTCAAATGTTACTTAATCAAACATTACTTATCCTATTTTTAGATAAAATGCGTATTTTGTGTATGTGAAAGTATTTTTAAATAATTTGGCTAAAATATAAAATAATTTAATCTTTTGTGTTTTACTACTTCAACCCCTAAATTCGAATGTCTTACTTTAAATTAACTAGTAATAATTTAGACAATAACCTTTACATCATATACTTCAACCCCTAAGTTCGAATGCCTTACTTTAAAGTAACTAGTAATAATTTAGACAATAACCTTTACATCATATACTTCAACCCCTAAGTTCGAATGCCTTACTTCAAATTAACTAGTAATAATTTAGACAATAAACTTTACATCATATACTTCAACCCCTAAGTTCGAATGCCTTACTTTAAATTAACTAGTAATAATTTAGACAATAACCTTTACATCATATACTTCAACCCCTAAGTTCGAATGCCTTACTTTAAATTAACTAGTAATAATTTAGACAATAACCTTTACGTAATATACTTTAAAAGACATTCCGTATTTGATACATGTAAACTTTATGTTACTTGTCGAACACAGACAATGCTTAGTTTAATATATTTAGTATAGCCTTATACTTATAAAAATCTGACATAATTGTGCTTAATTTTAAGCATAATTATGATTATTTCAAGCTTTTAGTAAAATATGATGTGTAATATAAACAGTAATTAATGCTAACATTTAAGCAAAATTATGCTCAATAATATAAGTAGAAAAACAAAGCCAAAAATTCTACTTAGTATTTAGCAATATTATGTTTAGTCGTTAACTTTTTGAGCATTAAATATTTTAAATCTTCATTTAGCATAGTTATGTTAAATAAATGCCATAAGTTCGTACTTAATATTTAGCAAAGCTTAAGGGCTTCAGGATATTTAGTATAGTTGTGCTTAAACGGTAACATAATATTGCTAAATATTCAGCATAAGCGTTTTAAATGAATGTGTAAAATTTGTTTCATTTAAAATTCCGGCAAATTACACTGACATTTAGACAGGTAATAAAGCTTAACCTAAAGGTTGTAAGTTTGTTATGAAATATTTTGCTCTAGTAACATATAAATAATCATGTTCAAATACAAGTTATATCCAGAAGTTTAATTCAGATTTATAATAGTTCAAAATTTTAATTTCGGAAAAGTATTTCATTAGTTGAAGCTCAGTAAATGGTTAATTAATGTTTTTGGTATATAAGCCACTTTTTAGAAACCTTAAAACAATCTTAGTTAATTTCCTATTACATATCAAAAATTCATCTATTGACCACAATCAGGCAAGTATCGCTAGAAATAGTGCACTGCGAGAGTGTGTTAAGTATCAGCACTTTAATAAACGTGTTTACAGATATGTTCTTGTTGGACAGTCCGTTTACCACAAATGGACATGCGAATCTGATACTGTTGATACATTCTGTATGGTTGTACACTCGTGCACTGTTGACGATGGAGCTGTAAGTTTCAGCTTGAATTTAGTTGAAATTACTATTTATAGACGTGCATTACAATTGCGTCTACCAATTTCGATTCTGTATTAGATGCAACAGCAAATATTTTGTGTTGGCATCATTAATTTAGTATTATGTGGCAGGATACTGGTGAGTTGCAAGAAGTAAAATCGGAATGACGTCAAATTTCACACGCGGCAACTAGCGGGATGCGCTTTCAACGATTTCAACTGCAGCTGTTTAAAGGCGTGTTCATACGCTCAAACTTTTTGCTCCAATTTTGATCAAAATTGAAGCTCAAATTTTGATCAAATTTTGATCAAAATTTGAAAGCAACTTTTTAGCATTTTTTGCAAGTTTGAACGTGTGAACACAGTTCACACTTTTCATGAATGTTCCTATAGCCAATCATGGACGAGATATATTACCTGAAAAACTTTGAGCTCAAATTTTGATCTCAAATTTTGAAATATCGCAATTTTCATTTAAAAATCACCGTCAAATTTTGAGCTAAAAATTTGAGCAAAAAGTTTGAGCGTGTGAACACGCCTTAAGGATTTTCGTATGCAATAGCTGGCTATGCTACAGCTATTTTTATTGTTTTTGCTGATTTTGTATGTAAATATAATTTATTAGCTGGTGTAACCACTGCAATGTTAGGCACATATGGTGTCGGATAGAGGCAAAAGAGCACTGTGTACTTGTTTTAGTATATAAGATTGTTGTTTCTATTCCTGTTTAACCGTGTTAAACAATTAACGAACGGTTTAAGAAAGGTTTTACTAAAACGAATCATACAATTTTAATTGGATACTGGACATTGGACACTATTAGTTAAAGCGTTGGCACTTGGGTTGCACATGTATTTTCGAACACTCTGGCGTTATTCATGGAAGTACGTTACGTTGAGGAAAAAATTGATATTGCTGTGTAGCTAAACCTGATGAGTCTGTTTAATATTTGAAACAACTTTGGATCTCTATTTTCCAGATAAACATTATAGAGAATATGGATCACCAACTTTATGAGTGCTGGGTAACTGCTCCCCAATCTATGGGTTTTCTCTTTCTTCATTTCAACAAATTGACCCGAAGCAATAGAGCACATATTTTCCTCATAACCACGAATCTTCCCGATGTTGCAATGACATTCACTAACATAAAATATATTGCAATGCAAAAATTTATTCTTTCATTTCTTTATAGATAACATGATATCGATGTAACGAACAAATTTTATACAGATGAAAACCGTTGCTGTTCTACTCAAAATTCCTTAAAAATGTTCTGCCACCGTTTGTTTGACCAATAATATTGGAGCTGTGCCATGTTATGCTGTATTTACAAAAATTATGTATAACATGTATGTACACATTTTTAACCAATTATCGAAAAATTGTATTTCACAATTATGAATAAATTTCTTATATTAATATGCTCCTATGTATGTTAAATTTAAGGGCGACAACGTTCAACTTTTGGATGATACAGGATGTGCCATCGACAAATTTTTGCTCCGAAACTTGGAATACACTGCCGATCTGATAGCTGGTCAAGAAACTCACGCTTTTAAATATGCCGATCGTACTCAGCTGTTTTTCCAATGCCAAATCGCTCTCACAATCAAGGTACATTATCATTGTGTGTTTTAAATTTTCAAACTTTTTTATATACTTACCGGAGGATTTCCATGTAAAATTTGTAAAAGACAATGGGAATCTATAAATTTTTTTGCATATAGTTTCAGATTATGAGTAGTAATACGATCTCTTTTCTTCATACCATCCTCTCAGAAAAAGCACGATTATATAAAATCTATAAATTTATATTTGCAATCTTTTGGATACTTTGAAATCGATCGATTTTCTTAGGTTTTAGCCGAAACTGAGCAAATGACGATGTGAAAAACTGAAATAGTAAATGAAAAACTATTAAGAGCTTTTCAAATATATGTACATCGATCATTAATTGTTATAAGTGGTATGATGGGGTTGACTTTTGCACTTTCAACATCACAGAATTATACAAGACCTGATAAGCCAGTGAGCTGCATATGGATGAATAATGATAAATGTTTTTGCTTTGAATTTGATCATATTAGTCTATCTGATTTTGATTTGAGTGCTTTGAAAAAATGGTCTTAAAGTAGATAGTTGTTATTTTAATAAATTTTGGGTTTTTAGATTCCACTCATAGAAAAATGTTATTGTAATTTCATAATAAAGCTTTCCTGAAAAGATGGCTATTCTTTGAGCCAAATCAACGCTCAGCTATATAAGCAGTTATTTTTTCATCGACAAATGTTTCTCACCTAGTCTTCTTCATTGTCCTATGCGAGGAGTAAACTGTGAAAATTATTGAGCAAAATTTCTAATGTTGTCGTCTTTCTGTACAACCTCTTCAGAATTAAATTTCCATTTGTCTAATAGACAAGATATTCCTCTTCATTCCATTTTACAACTAAGTAACTTAAAAAGTTCTATTTGTTAAGTATATCTCTTCGCCAGAGCACACAAAATCTATAAGAATATATTCGGGTTTCAGAAATTTATTTACTGGTGACGCTAACTTAGATTTTACACCAAAACATTGCGGCATACTGCGGCAAATATGTTTTATAAGTATATAAGGTTTACTTTAAGCCTGATTTTCAGTTAATATTTATAAATTTTTTATTGAATTAATTTTTCAGTGTGCTATATAAAAGCACATACCATTACTATGTTTTTAAGCTAATTCTTAATTCTAGAAAACCCATTAATAACACCGCGGAAAAAGACGATACTAACTCATCATATAACAGGGTATTGAACCACGTGTCTGGTATATAAATTCCCTTGCAGTATTCCTTTAAATTGCCAAAGATAATTCATTAGGGAACACGTCAACGGCGATTATGGCGCAACGCCAATTCGTTTTCATTTTGATTATATATTTTGAGTGGTAATTTATGTTTATTAATGCTGTGCAGAAAGGTGTTTTGCAAAAAATACTTTATATAGCCTTCGTGACCAACCCATAAAGTTCAATACAGATAATGCGTGTGAATCAATTTGTCAAGTTTATGGTTGTATTTACAGGAACCTGGCCAAGAATGTCCCCTTCCACAATGTAGTGCGTTGGCTCGCCGTGCCCGACGTCAACGCTCTGCCGATCTTATGGCTGGTACAGTCGATGTAAGCGCAATCGTCGATGCTTTAGATCTTATTGAAAATCAATCAGAAGCAGTTCTCCCGGCAGGAGTTCGACCTTCCCGACACTTCCACCCATCTGGTTCCCGGATTATTACCCTGCCGTCGGAGCAACAGGAAAATCGTGGTGATTTCTGTATTTCACCACTAGGATTCGGTATCTTTTTGGCGATATCACTTTTGGTTTTGATCAGCGCTATTTCTGCCACAGGTGCAATGTATTTTAGAAGAAATCAAAAGTAAACTTTTACAGACAAAGGCTTTTCCACCATTTAGTGCAATATTATGTGCAATATTAGTAATAACTGTGATTTAACTGTGCATAGTGTTAATTCATACATTGATTCACATGCTACTTTACTTATTTCAGCCTGCGAACAAGTTATATATTTAACCTCTTAGCAGGATGAAGCTACCTCTTTGCTTCTATTATTATATTCCGCTATTTCTAATATATTTATTATTATATCTCGCAAAAACGTAGATGTTGGAAATGCAGGTGCAATTTTTGAGATCACACATCGCAACAAATTTACAAATCCATCACCCCGAGAGATTGGGTATCTTGTATGAAGTCTTATATGACTGGATGTTAGCTACCATATTATTTTAGCTCATTGATAATGACCCTTGTGTACACTGCGACACGTTACGTTAAGACAGCTAGACATGTTGGTTGGGGGGGGGGTGTTCGGGGGGGTTGTTGGGCGTCTGGGTTGGTTTTCTTTTCTTTCTTTTTTCTGTTTCTAATCTTTATCTTATATATATTCCTTTCTTTTTATAAGAGCCGATTGTTGCCATTAATAAGAAACAGGTGTCATTACGGAAAATTTTAAATAAAATATTGAAATCAGTTTCCAAACGAACCACAGCCTGTCAAAAAAGAACATGATATGGTTGTGTGCATTGTGCTGCTAAACATAATACCAAAACACAACTTCCGTTTCAATCACTACACCGATATGATACAGGATACAGATATAATGTGATGCGAGGTCACGGAGCAAAATGAAATGAAAATAGACTGCTAATCTCGGCGTAGTTTGTTTCAGTCTCAAGGTTTTTTATAACAGCACCAGCAATTCAGAAACAACGAATGTACCGCACAATCGCATGCAACCCCTGTTAAATATTCGAACAACAATGTGACCTTTCAAACTGACATTTAAGATACTAGTGCCAAAATATTTTTTAAACTAAAAGCAAGCTGTTTTTAGTTTAATTTGATCTTAGCAAGAATTAACTGATACTTCAAGAAATTTCAATTAAATTTATGAAAAAATCAGACCATGGGACTGGGTCCAACAAGCGCCAGCCACACGGTCTACTGATGCATGTTACATATATATATTTAATATTTTTATAATTATATTTGTATGTTTTCTACTAATCTAGATAGTACTGATTATTAATACAATCAACATTAACATTGTTTATTAATTGCTATTCCAAGGTGAATTCGCATTTGAATGAACTACCAGCTGTTTCTACTAGATGATGCAACAGGACGATCAACGGAACTTTCTTTTTTTGTATGTTGATTGTAAAAAATGTGAATTCACCTTAATCGTCAACGTTGAAAAACGACATTTACTTCATTTGGGTTTAATGTTGATTTATAAATAAAAACGTATATCGTGTATTTTCCTTATTTTAACTCAATTGATATATTTAGTAACAATAAACACATGTAGTTGCTTTTAGGTAAACGGTACACAATATAAGAATTGTGTTGACAGCTCGTTGACTTCAGTGTTTGACTTCACTTGTGTTCTCACCTGTACCCATTTACGTAATTATCTTAAGAATCCGAGCAACTCAACCTCAACATGAACGAGTGCCTTACGCGCCTAGCTCCCTACCAAAAAATTTGTTTTCGAATCATTATTTGATTTGTATTATACATATCATGCAAACAGTTGACTTGAACCGTCCAACCAATATTAAAAACATTGCGTGTTTCAAACCGAAACAAGACACAAAAATTGAACCAACAATTAATGTGTTCTCCGAACCGTCAAAGCGACAGTAACAATTTACTTTACAAAAATTGAACGGCATATAAAGCTAGATGCTGCGGTGATACCTAATTTTGAATATATATTGACTAACCAACTCAAACCACGAATAATATATTGTAGCTTTACCTGCATAGGGATAAACTAAACAGTATTCATCTGTCGCAGCACGGACACGTACATAGTAAAACCTGAACCAAAATAGAACCAAATATTCCAAAACCATAAATTACAAGCTACCCTGTCGGAAACACACACTATGTGTCAAGAACTTTCGTTTCAAAACGAAAAAGTTTTCTTCTTAAAAGAAGAATGTCACGGCAGTCATGTTGCTATTAACAATAGAATTTATGCGCCTGTACTACATATAGTTACTTAAATATAAACTTTACGACGGTTCAACATAATGTATGGTTTTTGAAACATGTCAAATTATTTGACTTCAGCGTTTGCGAATATGCTGTCTATGAAATAGCATTAATGTAATTCAGACCTGGCAAAGTTGATAATATAATTTTCCATGTCATCAATTCTCGGAATTCTTAAATGTTTTCATCTCAATTGTAGTCAACAAATCCGAGACGTTTGCTGCATGCCATTTTTGCCTGGCATGCAGACTCCAGCGGTCGGGTCTAAAAAGGCTTTCATGACTATAAGAGATTCGTGCAGTGCAGTACAATTAAAGCTGTAATGCACACTCTGACAAAAGGTGAAATCAATGTCACAGCCTGACGGCTGTGACAATAATAACGAAATATACACAGATATTGTTGTATTACAATATATAATAGACAAGATACAAGATGATGAGATAGCACAGCTGTTGATATTTTACATCCAAGGTATTACGAAGCTTGCAATCCGCCGACTTGTAAGGAATGGTGGTTGAGTAACGCGTCTCAGACTTCATCTACGAAAAAATCCGCGGTGCCTTCAAGCAATTCCTCAATAATGTCATTCGCTATGTAGTAATTAATTGCGAACACGTTAAGCCAAAGACCGACACCGCAGTGGAGGTGCTCTATGCTCTTAAATGGCAAGAACAAACGCTGTACAGCTTAGACGGTATGAACTGTCTTTTGTAGCTTATTCCAAGATACAAAATATTGCTTGGAGTATATAGTCCTTATTTTGAGCGATGTTTGGGAAACGTCGATGATATAGTATGCTGCTTATAGGTACACCCATTGCGAAAATATAAACCCAATATATATATACAGTTCATTATCCTTAAAGAAGAGTAACAATAGCGATATTTCCACGGATTTGCACAAAATTTGGTGATTTTCTAACTTGTTCAGAATCCTAAAACCGCTCATAAAATGGATATTAAACCTACAGCTGCATTTCCTCAAGTCACCTATATAGTGAAAACTTTTGTCACGCTGCTTTATCGACTACCATGTATAAATGAAAAAAATAACATTAGGTTTGGTTTTGCTCTAAAACTGCTGAATGAATGCCTCTAAAATTATGTGCTGGTGTTTAAACGCAATTTATGGTGAAAATAATTAGGTATACTGGCCCATCCGGTCATGAGCTGAATTCATTGTTGTAATAAATATATGTATTTTTGCAGTAAACCAAAAAGCAAGATGATCTATCTTGCGACACAAAAATTTTCAACTTTTCTTTCCAATAAAAAATTTAAGGGGTATCTTACTTGGAGATATTAGAAATGTAAGAATATTTGTATCTTATGTGTATCTATTAATCATTCCTAGGGGGTGGTAACTCATGATCCCATGGAAGGTCACGTGGATGTGGCGATCTTTGACTTCAGCTACTAGAAGGGTCAAACCCACATTCGCCGAAGTAATGTGTGGTATCTTGACGTTGTCCCATAACTACCACATCGTAAAAGCCTGTATAAAAGACGCTTATTTTTGACATGGTCTGGTATTTTCATACTATGAGTATCTTGACGTTGTCCCACAACTACCACATCGTAAAAGCCTGTATAAAAGACGCTTATTTTTGACATGGTCTGGTATTTTCATACTATGAGTATCTTGATGTTGTCCCACAACTACCACATCGTAAAAGCCTGTATAAAAGACGCTTATTTTTGACATGCTCTGGTATTTTCATACTATGAGTATCTTGACGTTGTCCCACAACTACCACATCGTAAAAGTCTGTATAAAAGACGCTTATTTTTGACATGGTCTGGTATTTTCATACTATGAGTATCTTGACGTTATCCCACAACTACCACATCGTAAAAGCCTGCATAAAAGACGCTTATTTTTGACATGGTCTGGTATTTTCATACTATCAGTATCTTGACGTTGTCCAACAACTACCACATCGTAAAAGCCTGTATAAAAGACGCTTATTTTTGACATGGTCTGGTATTTTCATACTATGAGTATCTTGACGTTGTCCCACAACTACCACATCGTAAAAGCCTGTATAAAAGACGCTTATTTTTGACAAGGTCTGGTATTTTCATACTATCAGTATCTTGACGTTGTCCAACAACTACCACATCGTAAAAGCCTGTATTAAAGACGCTTATTTTTGACATGGTCTGGTATTTTCATACTATGACTGTCTTGACTTTGTCCTACAACTACCACATCGTAGAAACATGTATTAAAGACGACTATTTTAGGGGATAATGTGTCATTTAGAACGCAGAATAATTTACTGTATGTATCAATGGACTTGTGGAACAATTTTTAGAGATATAATCTTTTTGTTATGCAAATGCAGCGGATGTGGTGTACCATTGTTTCTGAACGCCAGATATAGACTTCCATTCCCGCTGTGTATAGTGTACATAAAGTATAACATTAACCATAGCATTGTTATTAAGATGAATCTGAGTTTTAAGGTGCAGCTAGTAACAGAAAAGGGTATTAAATGGGACATAAATGGGTATTAAATGAACTTTGATTGGCACAGTGGCGCAGAATTAAGGGGTATAAAATTCTCAGAAATACTATATCATTACTGACAGTATAATTGTCATTATGTAACACAATTATGTATTATATAATGTGTTACATAGTAGAATACAATACATAATGTATAATTATATGTATATTTATAATTACATTATATATGTGTAATATATTAGCCATATTATGTAATTATACAATTACATAATATAATATATTAACATTCTACAATTTAAATATATAGTCAAAATATATCATATAATTATTATAATAACTAGAACATATGACATAATATAAAACAATTATTGAATATTGACATTAACATATCCACAAAATCATATGAACTGTTAAAACTGAACATGTTATTACATTATATTTATAATATGTGATTTGGGCGCGGTTATCGGTTTTATTAATGTGAACTACTGACATGACTTAAGAACCCAGGGTATGCATCTAAGGTACATTTCCGCATAATTATATATGAATATTATATGATGGTTTTGTAATTATTGTACCTACGATCCCTTTGATACCCGAATCAATTTGTGTGTCGTAGAATTTTGATAAAATCAAGCCCGCTTCAGCAAAAAATCCAGGTTTCACTATTGGAAGCGGCGTACATAACCCACTGAGTTGCTTTGGACTTGCCGCTTGGTTTCTTTTGGCATGTCATAAATCGAGCCAATGCACGTGCGAACATACACCGAACAACAAACCCAACACAAGACTTAGCCAATGTTCGGTGGGGCTATTTAGTATCAATGGACATGAAAGTGTTAAAGCTACAGATTTGCCTAACGTTGTAATAATTTTTAAGCACAATATATATGCAAGAAATTGTTACAATAATTGGTATTTGGGATATGCATCATACTAATCGATGCGTTGATATAGTTAATGTGAATTGTGGATCAAATGATTCGATCTAATATGATTTTGACGTCGGAGCATCTAAAACGTCGCCAAGAGTGATGATAGAAGTTAAAACGTATGGCATTTAAACATGTTCTCTAACAACTGACGATTTAGCTGCCATTATTTGAACATTTTTTATTAATTTGGTAAAAATTGTCATATGAACAACACTAACTGAGTACGCCCGGTGTCGGATTTTGGTCTAACAGTCAAACTTGGTGCCCGTGCGCAGACCAACGGTAGTTGACTGAGTTTTAAAATAAGTATATATTCTTTTGCTTTCTCAGGGGATCGTGCAAAAACATTTAATAGTATTATATTTATGTGTAATAGCTTTTCTAGCTTTTTTGTATAACTATATCATGTGATTAGAGCAAAAAACAAATGCCGAGAGCATAGTCTCAACAACACATCTGGCAGTCAAAAAACCCACGAGCGTTCCAAGGCATTAGTTTACAGTGTAACCGGTTAGATTAGCAAGATTTCGTTATTTGATTTTTAATTTTCATGATTTTGAGGGTAGTTTCGGGTATCTTATATACCAATGCCTGTTTATTATAAATCGTTGTTTACAGAATAGCCGCATTCGGCTGATGACGTAATTATATCAAATGTTACATTTTACACGTGAATAATGGGGGATTTTGCAAGGAACTGTGGCTTGTTGTCACAGCCGTCAGGCTGTGACATTGATTTCACCTTCTGTCAGAGTGTGCATTAAAGCCTTAATTGCACTGCACTGCACGTATATGTTATAGTCATAAAAGCCTTTTCAGATCCGACCGCTGGAGTCTGCATGCCAGACAAAAATGGCATGCAGCAAACGTCTCGGATTTGTTGACTACAATTGAGATGAAAACATTTAGGAATTCCGAGAATTGATGACATCGAAAATTATATTATCAACTTTACCAGGTCTGAATTCGTTCTTGCTATTTTATACACAGCATATTCGCAAACGCTGAAGTCAAATAATTTGACATGTTTCAAAAACCATATATTATGTTGAACCGTCGTAAACTTTATATATAAATAATTATATGTAGTCCAGGCGCATAAATTCCATTGTTAATAGCAATATGACTGCTGTGACATTCTTCTTTTAAGAAGAAAACTTTTTCGTTTTCAAACGAAAATTGTTGACACATAGTATGTGTTTCCGACAGGGTAACTTGTTACAATTAGTTTTAACTGACGTGTAGTAAAATCTATTAGTGTGGTTCGCGTTTTCGTTTCTGTAATGACTTATTTTTGTAATTTTCTGAAAAAATCAACAAAAAGTGAAACCTTTCTATGTTGGCCACATGTGCTTTCACGACATTTTAAGTTTACCAGAGAAGACGAATGCAAAATATATACCTAAGGTAGAATCCTCTCATCGCAAGCTTCAACTGATTTGCTGCAAAATTTTGTCTGAGCTATTGTTTTGGGCTCAAAGCCTCAAAGTTTACAATATTTTTTAAATGTATACAAAAGGAAATTTCCGAAATTTTAACTGCGTGGATTTTTTCCTGTTGCTGATGAAATTATGGGCTTATATGATCACTTCACATGCTACAGACGATATTTTCATGGTCTTAAGCCTATGACGTGATTTATTCCACTACTCATCAGCGGAAATGCAGAATGGTAAACAGTTTATTTATTGATCAATATAAGGAAATTTTGCGTTTAAGAAATTTAATTAACTACAACGAGTTTATGAACTTCCGGGGTTGTAAACAGCAACAGTATTTATAAAGTATGACCGTGTCCATCAGGCATCCTCTGGAGGCCTACAGCAAAATAACTGGTCTCTAAAACATTCAATTGTCTTTACATTCCGAATGCCTTCGCACTTTCAATGATTGGACGACATATCGTTTTCTATCTAAAGGGAAATTGTTTATTTGTTGACCATTATAGTTGCCTATATTACAGAAAAGACTTGTGATCGAACGAATATTACACTAGGAGAATTATTATGGATGCAATCACACAATCGATATAGTAGAGTGAGCTTATAGCGAACAGAACCAGAGAAGTTCACTATGCACATTATTGCTACATCAATTATTTTTTGGTTAGGGTAAATTTGTCCAGGAGCAAACGAACATTTTACTCTAATAACATCTTCATTTCAGTATAATCGCATTCACCATAAGCATACTCCACTGCATACCCTTTTATAGTACGGATAGGACATAATATTGGTTCGATGCAGATATCTGCTGATTCCGTAGTTACTACAAATTAACCAAATAGCCTCAACCTGATTTATAAATTTGTTTTAGAATATCAGGCAAAGTCACATGGTCACACCATTTACAGTAGCGAGAAGCAAATCAAAGTATTTTTTGTTCACTGTTATGATACATAACAAAGATTTTGCGGGACGATTACTTCATTTCCAATTTGCTCTCTCTTTGTAATGGCCGTTAAAATTATGGACTTTACACTGGCCGAAGCGGCAACAATAACCTATGGGCTATATTTAATTTTTACTAGCAGATGGTTTATATTAAGCGCTGTGCTAGAAACTCTGGGTCTTGAATTTTGAAACCCACCATCCGGAAAGGTATTTTCGCTTTTTTCTGCCAGTAAAGTCTGCTTTATTAATTTGGTATCATTAACGATTTGTATAAGGTAAGGCAAATGGCATAAATTATCTGTGGATTTCTGAACTAGCTTCGTCGCTTTACACTTACCGATATCTTTATAATCTGTCGTTACTAATTTTCTTATAGTACTCGTTTTTACACTGATTTAATTCTTCGCGTGCTGCTCGTATCACAAAGAATGGTAGTGCTTATTAAATGAGTTTGTGAAATTCGAGTATAACTATCCTTACTCTTTTAATTTCCGCTCGCTGAAATGCCGTTAGCCAAATGTAAATGGTGTATTTATGAGAAACAGAACAAAAACTTTATTCCATCGCAACCGACACAGCGAACCACTTTGGTAACTATTTATTACCGAGATTTTCAGCACGGATCCAATTAAAAAAACCAACACATCTCTGCTGCCCCTCATGGCGAATTGTTTATACCGAAGTTCCAAATTTGGCTTCCCCATTTAGTAACTATTTATTACCGAGATTTTTCAGCACG
>JASANE010023824.1:0-35353 GCA_030248225.1 Trileptium ribeirensis | reverse complement strand
CGTTTTGTTAGTTGTTTCATTTGTATTTGTTGATTGTAATTATGGTTGGACAACAGCGTGCAAAACATTTTTGAATCCCTTCTTAGCGGGGTGTGTGCGGCACTGAAATGTTATTTTTTGCGTGTAGTACATTCCCCCAGCCTGATGGAAACAAAAAATTTATCAATATTCAAGATGTCGTCTCCTAAATATGACAAATTTCTTTTCCAAAACTCGGGACATTAAGATAGTTTAAAGGGTCCCTTAATTAGGAGGTACATCCCCTTTGAAAAAGTCCGTCGATTCATTCAGCGAGTATCTTTGTTTTGAAGAAATGAAACATAAAAGGTTTATCAAAATCCATGAAGCAGTTTAAAAGTTACAACATGAAAAACTCTAAAATGACACTATTTTTAATTCAAAGGTGGGTGGGTTGTGGAAAAAGCGTAGGGGATGCCCAAAAATAGTGTCAGTGCATTCCCATATTCGATGTCCTATCCAATAAAAACCCCATAAAAATCCATAAACGGTTTCAAAACTCATGGTCAAAAATATGTGACAAACCCAAAACTTGGGACACACACAGACAGACATACGGACATTGCATTATAAGATAGTTTAAAGGGGAGTCCCCCAATTAGGGTGTACACCCCCTTTGCAAAAGTTCTTCGATACTTTCGGCACGTCTTAAAGAAATGAAACAAAAAAGTTTGTCAAAATAAATGAAGCAGTTGAAAAATTACATCATGAAAACCAATAAAATGACACTATTTTTAATTCAAAGTTGGTGGATTGCAAAAATAGCGTAGGGGATGCTCAGGAATATTGTCTCTGCATTCCCATATTGATTTCGTACCTAACAAAAAACCGCATAAAAATCCATAAACGGTTTCAAAAGTCATGGTCAAAAATATGACAAACCCAATACTTGGGACACACAGAGAGACATACGGGGGTCCCCCAATTAGGGGGTATATCCCCTTTGCAAAATTTCATCTATACTTTCGGCACGTCTTAAAGACATGATACAAAAAAGTTCGTCAAAATCCATGAAGCAGTTGTAAAGTTACATCATTAAAACGTGTATAATGACGCTATTTTTTTATTTCAACGGAGTGGGTTGTGAAAAAACATTAGGGGTGCGCAAAAATATTGTCCCTCCATTCCCATATCGATTTCCTCCCCAACAAACAGTTTCAAAAGTTATGATCAAAAATATGTGATAAATCCAAAACTTGGGACACAGACAGACATATTATATACGGCAGTTACATTATAAGATAACATGTAACGAACGTATGTCTAGTAAAGGGATGCGATTAGAGACAGAGCAAAATTGACTACTCTACCCTCCATGCGTTCAACAACATTCAGTTTTGTTTCAGTTGTTTCACTACATATAATTTTCGAATACAAGGTTCCTTGTCCGGTTTAAATGGGCAGTTCCGGTCATTCCATACCGATACAGATAGATATTAATTCGACCAAGTTTTCGCTCAACGTCGAAAAGATTATACGAATCAGCGACGCTGGCATAGGTTGTTCCGACCGGAAAAATCCAACGGTTTCAGCTGGAATGTGGAGATGGGTGATTTAGATTATTTTGCATGTTTTCCAGGTTGCACAACGGCCAAATAATTGGCGCACTACACCCAGTTTGGTCTTTGGTCACGTCAATTTCTCCCTGTGATGCTTTTTTGATATGGCAATCAGTTGTATCGAAATATTTGACTATATTTCCTGCTTGTTTCGTCTTGTGTGCTGCAATGTTGAATTCGAGTGGAACGAGAATTTTCAATTTTGGTTCTGGAGGGGGGTTGAGGAGGTCCTGTCTGTGTGTGTCTGTCGCACCTGGATCTCGATAACTGTTGGGCCGATTTTGATGCACGACAGCTCATTCGAACCGCAATGGTCTATTTAGGTGTAGTGACGGAGCCCGATTTTTGAATTTTTTTCCATGGGAAAAGTTATGGGGCAAAATGACGTCATTTTTGGCCCGTTTTTCGGGCACCCCGTCCAGTTTTTGAGAATTTTCTCAATAAGTAAACAAGTTATCCGTAAACTAATAGGCCTATTCCATGTATCTTTACCAGGGCTTTCCAATGATATATAACAAGTTTTTCAACTACTTCCCAATCTGGAGTCTATAAGCTTATAGTTGGCGCCAAATTTCATATTTGGTGAAAAGTGGTGGGAAATCCACCTAAATGTGCGTTTTTTGTTGCTTTTAGTGTCTTATATGGGGTTTTCTAGGCAGATAAACTCATCGCAAGTGTTAAAAATATTGTTGGGCAAATATTTTTTACACTTCTGGTTCATACTTGGCATAAATAAATGACGTTTTCGAAATTTTTGGTGAGAAGTCGTGGGAAAAGCACCTGAATGTGTGTTTATTGTTGATTTTAGTCTCGGATATGGGCTTTTCTGGGCCGACAAGCTCATTGCGAGTGTCAAAAATATTGTGTGGCAAATATTTTTCACACTTCTGCTTCGGGGGATTGTTCTCACCACTCGAATTCTGGCTCGCAAGCGAGCTTCACTAGTTTTCTACAGCAAAATTCATTGATTGATCTTTCAGAAGAAGTGATCCACGCCTCGAAATAATTAGTTAATTGTATATATTGGAACTAGAGGTGAGAAAGAGCCAGATTTCCAAGCTCTGGCTTAGCTCAGTTTTTCCTGAACCGTGTTGGGCTCGGCTGTCGTAGACACAGATCTTAGGCTATGGTTTGGCTTGGGTTTTCATGAAACATATCCGGTTCAGTTATTACGATGGAAAGCCAGGCTCCGTCATAAAGTAGTGCAAGTGCCACAAAACGTAATTTTGTGTGTAATTTAACGATTATTGTACATATTTAGCACACGAGGAAAAACTTTTAGTTAATTTTTGCCTCACTGGGAATCTCGAGATTTTTAGCCTAGGTAAAATTTTTGATATTTTTTACCCATCAGAGAAAAATTGGCTAATTTTAGTCGCACGGAAAGTAGTTCGGGAAACTGGGATTAACTGGAAAGAGGACAAAATTTACCTAGGATCTTGAATTGGGGGGAGTGTAAGACCTGGGGAATGTCTATACTCCTGGTTTATTTGGAGAAGCTAGGGTTTTGTACCGTTTTAATAATTTTTATACACCCAGTGGTTGCGTTAACTTGTAAATAATTATTATGCGATTAAGGAGTCCATAAATAAAAAGAGGTGTATATGGCTATGATCTATTTGTGCTATTGATATTAGCTAAAATCTGGTAAGAAGCAGAGTTGAGCTTATTGCGCATTTTTCTTTTAACAATTATTATTAATGTTTTTACGATTTGTATTGCTTTCTTTCACTGTTTATATTATCTTTTTACATCTACGTGCTTTTAAAAACAGTTATACGGCATGTTTCTTTACGCAGCTAAAGAATGTTTTCTTTCTGATTTGTCTAAGACATTTGCTTAGGTCCCTTGGATTTTATAATGTGAGCTGTCATTTTTTGAACAATCAGGGAGTTGTTTTTGTGAACAGTCAGCATCTCTTTTCCGTTTCTTGAAAGATATGTGTTTTACTTATTTTACATGTAAGAAGATTAATGTTGCTCCCTGAGGGAAACCGCTCATTATTGGTACGGAGTGAGCGTAGCGCACGGAGATTGCTCTAAAAAGTTCAATTGGGAAAAAATTCATTTTTATCCACCTGTTCGTCTTATAACTGTTCACCAGATTGATGTATATACTTTCACAATTTTTTATTTGACGTGTATTCAAATATAGTTGTGCGCCTAGTTTTGTATTTGCGCTACTCCAATGATTTCTTATATAAATTTTCACAAAACCGATACGAATTGGAGACTTATTTTAGCCATTTGGGTCGGTCAACCAACATTTTAGGTTATAACACCTGCCAAACGCATTGGATCGAAAAATGGAAATAACCATCGTTCAACATTCTCTCATCGAGAGCTACTACTTTTACATTATGCGTTTTTCGAGCTATGCGCCAAAGTTTAGAAAGATTACCCTAGAAATAGAAATTTCGAAATTTCTACATAGCAAGTTTTGTTTGTTGCGGTGATCGATAGGAATATAGTGTTATTTAACCCCTTAAACACGTTGGATTCATTGTTTTAACCCACATCGGTTTTTATTAAGTTTATAAAGTGTGGTTTGTTTGGCAAAGTTTGTTAAATTTTGGCACCAAAAATAATCAATGTCGCCACTATTTCAAAGATATAACGTAGCTCATTACAATCTCTCTATTGGTTTTTTCGAGGTTGCTGGTTACGATAAAAGCATGAATTGTATATGTGTGGTTTGCGTCAAATAAGGCAATTTGGGCCTCAACAACCTAAAAATAACTCTTCAATTTGTAATATTACTTATTCTTAAAATTTATCATTTACAAGTTACAAAGGTTTTTGTCTTTGGTCAGCAGAGGAAGAAATAAAGGTTTCTACGGTTATATATATATGATTGAAATAACCTTGGCGTTGCCATAAAAATATTGCCAATTAAAATATTGCCAGTGTATAATTGCTATCGTGGTGCTTTAAAGGCACTCTGTGAGCTCAATTTGGAACGACGAACTGGTCATAAGCACAGAGTAGCCATGCTTGCTTCACCTCGCTTGGAGAGTTACTAGTATGCATGTATGGCACGTTTGAACTGTAAATTCGTCTTCGCTCAAGCTTATACGGTCAACTTAGCAGTAGTGGTATATGAAGGAACCATCGCAGCAGCCAAGAACCTTGAGAGACCTGCAAAGGTTATCCAAGAATGGCGCCGAGTGTGTGATTTTAAGGCGCCTGACAGAAAAACTAATCTTATTTTATTTAATAGACAACGCTCCACCATACTCGTACCTGAAATCTGGTTGGAAAACACGCCGTGAACTTTCGTTAAGGATGTTAATCTAATTTAATATCTCGGTGTAATCTTTTACTTTAAGTTGCGGCGGAATGACCATATCAGTCAGGCTTGTGAAAAAGCCATAAGAAATCGCATGATAAGCAAGAGATTATCCGGTAAAGCGTGAAAGCTTAGACTTAAATACCTACGCTATATGCACAGGAGGATAGTTCTTCGTACCTTCCTGTATGGAAACATTGTCTGCTGGTATCGTACTAGGTTAAAGAACATACAGAAGTGAATTGCTAAAGTTCAGCGTTTGGCACTGTTTTGTGTCACAGGCGGGGCAAGCACAACACCTACAGCGCCAATGGAAACACTACTTGGCATGTGGCCTTTGCATGTAACATGCCAGAATGCACCTATTATGGAATATCATAGGCTCATATGTGGAGACTACTGGGGAACGCCCGAATCAATTGAGCATTGCGCTATACAGACCTTTGCATCTGATAATGTCGATCTGATGAAACAACCATGCGACAAAGCTTTTCGAATTACGCATGAGGATAAGAATTGGGTTGTCATTATTGAGTACAGAGGCAGAATCGGTCATATATATAATTAATGAAAAAGTGAATGCTATTAGTTGTTTCATTGATAGCTGTACAGTAAATGAGGAAACGGGACCAAATAAAGGCGGAGATGGTTTACATATCCTGGCACACATGGATATAGCGATTCCGTGGACCCGCTCTAGCTACAGTGTATCAAGCTTAAGTTCGGGCTATAACCGAGAGAGTCTCTTACTTAAGAGGTATTGATGTGAAGAAAAACGCGTCTTTAATTTTTGCGACAACACAGGAGATATTAGACACAATTCAAATGACTATATATCCTCAAATATTACATCAAGCTATTGGATATTACTGCAATCTCTGTGTGCATCTCATTATGGTGAACTGATTTTGGTTCCAGGTCACATGCGTATCGAAGGAACGGTAAAGCAAACCGTCTAGCCAGGCAATGCTCGTCAAGGGGAGCCATGGGCAAATTCAGCCACATTAAGCGCAGACATGGGCAAAGAATGTCAATGTTGAGGGAATGGAGGGTTTTTTTACCCAGATTTAACCCAAAGTGGACACTATGTCTGCTGAAACAAAATAAACGCAGACTATCTTTTGTGATAAGGGTCCTGACCGGTCACTGTTGTTTAAATCGACAACTACGTTTGATGGAATTGGTCGAGTGGGTCAATGACTATGGATCCCGGAGTACGCGGGGGGTGAGTGGTGTATTGTTCAGGACACACCAATACACCACTTTCTACAATGTGCGCGCTTTGATGGACTGCGACACAAGATATTAAAGGAATTTACAATTGACCTAACAACAGTTCGTAGTTTTGCCATATTTTAAGGTAATAAAATTTCTGACTGAAGCCAGCTATGTCCGGTAGGCTCTTTGCGTGTATAGCGCACTGGGCCACATCCTAAGGATGGCCAGCGCGCCTACTCTGCCAGTGCAGTAATACTCAAAATTTATATACTCACTCGCTCACAGTATGCTGGTAGAGCGATGTTTCGCACTGATCTTTGGGAAAGAGGTTTTTTGGCCCTAAATTTACATATATTATATGCGTATATGTGCTTTATACATTTGTTGATGTTACTTTATGTATTTGTTGATGTACTTGTCTTAGTCGAAGGAGTCAAGTAATACTATGCATTTTTGTCCCAAACTGTAAGTGTCGCGGTTTAGCGTAGTAATTCGTTCCTTTCACAGTTTTTGTATTCCGAATTACTTATACTAGATGCACAAACTAAACTATGTGAATATATGTTTTGGTGTATTTTTCATTAAAGTTAAATCATCTCATTGGGCTGCTATTATTATAAGTGCTAAAGCATTCGCATTTGGGCTTTTGAAAATCTTGTTAATTATAAGTCTGGTTGAGGTCAAGCTGTACGGCGTTATATTTTAGCTTAATTTGACTTTGTCTTAGGTCTAGTATAAGACTCATAAAGGACCTTAGCTGACGCTCATACTTAGGCATAGGATATAGAGGTCGGTACAAGCTGCATATTAAATGCTTAAGCCTTTCAGCTAGACTTTGGTCATAAATCTTATAGGCATTTACAAATACAAGTCTGATTTTTTATAATTTGTCGACTTTCTTGATTTCGACATGTAATACAAAACTAAATATTTAGGGGTGCGTTTTATAGCCGTTTGAACGTTGTTTTGCTGACTGAATGAAAATTCAATTAATTCGCTCTACCATTTAATTGGTACCAGGTTTTTTTTTATAATTTACTAAATAAAACTAAATGCATATCTATCTTTTTGTCGAATGCGACAGATTAACAGATGCCTTGTTTTTATATTATCTAGTGAACTAATGTTACATATATATCTGTTCCACATGAGGTTGCTTTTCTCGTATTTGCTATATTTTAATCAACGCTGTAACAGGGCAAATTGAGCGTTGCAAATAAAAACGTAATGTGGCAATAGCAGCAAATTAACCTATATATATGTACTTGTTTTCAATTATTTACTCTTAATTTAATAGAGTCATAAGAATTTAACAGAGTCATAACACAACTGCATGGTGCATGGCTAATTAGAAAAAACATTTTTTCCAACTGTGGCTAGTTTATGACAACTACACTGTATTTACAAAACGAAACGGCCAGCGAGTGGTGTCAGGGATTTTTTATAATATTGTATATACAAATTAATATACGTATACAGCTTACGTCGTTTTTAAACGACTTAGCTTTATGTGCGAGCATAATTTGACGGTTTGTTGACTCCACGAACGATGGCTTAAACAGGAGAAATCTGAAATTGAGCCAATCATGGGCTGTTCTTAAACCCTGGCTAGTCATTTTTGTGTTTTGTTTTTTTTTTTTTGGCTCAACGTGTTTAGTGAGAAAGTTATTTTTGTGGTCACCTGCGTGTAGAAGAGGCCAGTAGCATTTGAGGGAATAAGTGGCATGAAAAGATATTAAAAAATTCTCTCAGTTCAGTTGTTTGGTTGCATTGAATTTGACGTGTGTCTGAGTGAATTATTTTAACTCAGTCTCTCGATGGTTCATAATCAACTTTGCTCGACGTGTAATGGAGTCAAAACCGTTTAAGATTTTCTTGCCCTACGCTTTGTATATGCCTTAGTATAACTGTAGTACTCGCGGATATCTGATGAATTATCCCAATGATCCACCGGAATATTTCCAGAGTCGCTTATCGAAAGACAACGATGACATAACGCTGGTACTTATGGAATTCAACGTTCCGAACGGAATGTCAATGGCATCTTCACCTTACGGCGAAAACTCACATGAGACTGGTACAACGGTTGATGCCAAAGCAGCAGGAAATCTTGAAATCGGTGAGTTAATGTTTGAAAGATTAAAGGTTTGACAAGACATAATCACGTTGTTGACTTTGTGAATTTGCATTTGTCAACTTGGAATATTTATAATGTTTTCCAATGTTACAGTCGGCGTCTTTTGTAATCTGAAAACGAATTGGTGGCTAACAAATTTGAAAGATTTTGATAGTTCTTTCAGATGTTTTAGTAATTCTCCCACGGACTGTATTCAGCAGACCATTGCAACGTAGCTACAAGAGCATTACGGTTAAGGGCAGAAATAAAGCAAATTTTTTTCAAATCTTTTACAAAAAATTAGCAACTTTTTCGCGAAAATTAAAAGCTGTTTGATTGCTGACCGCGAATAGTGCTCACGAAGTTTTTGCTATCTATTCGTGAAAATATTTTATTTCTCTTCGTAATGCTCTAGCAGCAACATCGTATGTTCGCTGTAGCTGAAAACAAGGTTATTATTGGGTTTAATTTACCATTATCCTATTTTATATACAGTCACTTATCTTATGCTGGTGATATTCACATGGCATTTTAATTTGCTTTAGCCAACGGTGACTACGATCAACCGCCCACAAGAACGCCAAAATTGCTATCGAAGCTTCATTGGATAGAATCCTGTCTACTCAACGTGTTATCGCTTTCTACTTCATCGACTAATCTCGCTCAAAGCTCGCCTATCGGAAACCATGTGTTAGCCCAAAATGAAAATGAAAACAACTCCAATTCGAGTCAAGTTGTAAAGTGGCGCCTAGTTCATCGGCTTGATCGTCTCGGACCAGCTGGCGGATTTAGTTTGGCATTCGTGACCGAGCAAGGCAGGTAAAATAGTAGGTTGTCTTATCGCCAATACGGTGAATTCTAAGTGTTGAATATGTAATTTAAAGATGTACACAGTTATATTGAGCATTAGATTACAAAATGAATCAATTCATTGCTCTACAAAATGGCACCAAAACACATGTATAGCAAGAGCGGCTACGGAGATATCATTTTCGTGTATTTTGGGACCCTTGGGCTTAATTGAAAAGGCCTTTTTATCCAACCCCGGCCCGGTTTAAATACTGACAATAGCAGCATACCGTCAGCTATATACACAGAGGGTGGAATCATTGCTCTATAAAATTAGACCAGATACACCCATATACCTGCATGGTTGTAGAGATATGCCGTTTTGGGTCTCATGTGCGCATTTTAGAACTCATTTTGACCAAAATCATACACATCCCCATGAGAACTGCATAGAAATACGTTATATAGAGGGTGTTGTCAACTTTCGTCGCTCTCACGTCTAATGAGAATTCTTCGCTTCGCTTGTTTCGTTCACTACACTCAGAATTTACCTACACAGCTCCTAGTGGCAGACAGCATCGTGTTAACCGCGCAGATATGAAATATAAAGTAAGTAAGGTAGTGACTAGCTGAAGTAGTAATTATTATTCACGACATTAAAGGCTAACTACTACTCATACGGAGCGAACGGAGTTTTTCAAATTTTAACTGCGCAAGATGCATTTTTCGTGTTTGTATCACACGTAGCACATCGTTGGATTAGTGGATAATCATTTTTTATTTTGTTGCGTTATAGAATCTGCGTATATTGTGCGGACACACGTATATCTTTTTTATTGCGATACTGCGATGATTGATATACTGCGATTGCAATGATTTGTTGGTCTAAATCTCAAAAACTTATATTAATAATATTAGATATATACTTTTGGAATTTTGGTGGAATGAGGTTTCTATACATAATTTTGATTTATATTTCTTCAAATCGGATCAAAAGTAGCCTTGTTAAAAATGTTTGGGCTATTGTACACAATGTCACAGGCCTTGTGCAGACCCCTATTATAAATCCTGCAATACTGCTGAACACGATTTTTGTCAGAACATCCATTTTCGAGCTATAAATTCAAATTTATTAAATTATTTGACTAAACGAATATTGTGCTTGTCTGACGTGAAGGATGGACTTATAGGGTTATTTTACTCCTTAAGCACGTTGGTCTCAAACTTAAACAATCATCGGGGTGTCCATGTTCCAACTACCAACTGAAACAGAGCGAGCGGAGTGTCCACTGAAGGATCTTTTTTGATATAATCGTGAGCTTTTTTCCTGTCGCTGTTATTCGTAACTCACCTTCGGCTGGATTGATTTTGATAAAGATTTTTGTTCGACAGCAAAAAATGTTGACTATGTGCTCTTTAGTTGAACAAGAATAGCTCTGATTCTTTCTTTGAGGCCAAAATGCCAAACACAGGTTTTTATGGGTTATTTGTGAACTCTGGCCGTACGGGTACCAGAGTTTCGCAGCCTTGGCTTGTCGAGGTCTATAGCATTGTTGAACACAACTTATTTTGTCTCTGGGCAGTTGAGACAACTATCTAAGCAGTCGTGGGCCTTTTGGCATGTGTTTGCGTGTTACCTTACAACAAGTATCTATTAGGTTATCAAGCACGCTAGATACCGTGATTTTGCTATTCAGAGCACAATTTTACTATGTTTTACCTTTTCATGGGGTTTCAAGGGTTTTACGGTCGACGACCTCGATTTCCAAAACGTAGTTGTTTTCATCTGTTTGGTTCTGTATTATACACAGGGCATCAAGAATAGTATGTTTATAGGTTTTTCTAAACACGGATTGCAACGATTTCTTTATAGCTCGCAACAAGTAAATCTCATACCTTTTCACAAATTTTTAAGCATTTAGGGTTAATGAACACAATTATTAAAATATGTCATAGCTTCAGTAAATTTGATTATGTACTGAGTGCAGGGCATCAAAAATATTCTATAATATATGTGTGTGTTTTCGGCAGGCTGAATACGTTTTTAGTTATCTAGAGACTAGCACAAAATATTTTATTCCAGAGGTTTTACGGTGATATATACAACCAAACACAGCCTGCTACAGGTGATTACACTAAATAATAACTTGTAAATGAAACCACGCTAGCTCCTTTTCACCCTCGCAAGCGTGATACAAAGTTTTGGTCCTAAAGTTTTAGCAATTTTTCATGCAATGAAAGCAACAGTGGTTGTGTGGTTCACATTCAATATTAATCCATGCGCTATGTCTGTGTTTTGCTCCTTAAATGTTATTGTTTTTCTCGAAATTTCCGTCGTTTTTGTCACCAGAACATGATATAAAGGAACTTTACAGAACATGAAATAATTACAATATATGGCTTTTAAATGCTGAAAAGGCTGTCACTTTGCCCTTAGGGGCTTTGAAGTGTGCTCTTTTTCACCCTCTAAAGCGTGATACAAAAATTTGATCCTAAAGTTTTAGCAGTTTTTCATGCAATGAAAGCAACAGTGGTTGTGTGGTTCACATTCAATATTAATCCATGCGCTATGTCTGTGTTTTGCTCTTGAACTGTTATTGTTTTTCGCGAAATTTCCGCCGTTTTTATCACCAAAACATGATATAAAGGAACTTTACAGGACATGAAATAATTACAATATTTGGCTTTTAAATGCTGAAAAGGCTGTCACTTTGCCCTTAGGGGCTTTGAAGTGTGCTCTTTCTCACCCTCTAAAGCGTGATACAAAATTTTGATCCTAAAGTTTTAGCAATTTTTCATGCAATGAAAGCAACAGTGGTTGTGTGGTTCACATTCAATATTAATCCATGCGCTATGTCTGTGTTTTGCTCTTGAAATGTTATTGTTTTTCGAGAAATTTCCGTCGACTTTTGTCACCAGAACATGATAATAAAGGAACATTACAGAACATGAAATAATTACAATATGGCTTTTAAATGCTGAAAAGGCTGCACTTTGCCCTTAGGGGCTTTGAAGTGTGCTCAGGAACCTCAAGTTGGAACTTCGAAACAGCTAAATATTGCACTCCGTGTGGGTTGGTAACCGAAAAGTGGGATGAACAAAAGACTTGAACTCAAACACGAGAATTTTACTAAGTATCAAAGCAGGAATTTAATATAAAGGTCACGCAAAATTTCACATAAAATTGTAGGCCATATCATTTGCCCTTGATAAATTATTTTTTATATATTTATGGGTGCAGCATTACCGCATTAACTGACAAAATTGCGGAGATGTGATTTAAAACGGTCGTATTACGTTTGGTATAACTTTACCGGCATATGGTCCAAATTTGCCAGCATAGCAACATTCGCGTACAAAATTTTGGGAAGTTATTTGGTCTTGATATTTTCCATTTATAAAGCTATTTCTATAATAAATAAACTAATAATACTTAAATAGTGCTATTTGTTAGGCTTTGAATGCAGTACATTGGAACGTTATTGTACATAATCTTTGGGCGCTTGTAGGCTACTTGAAGATGTGCCATGCATAAATGGTCTTAGACTTAAGAATGAAAAGATATAAATATTTAGAATGATAGTAGGGCAGCAGCATTGGCTCTGCGGAAAAGACAGTACCTGGTTAAGCTTTTGTGTACTCTAAAGTGAGCAAAGTGGCTTAATAGAACAGGTCGAAATAATATGATTACTATGGATTGGAGTAAAGTCCATTCTGTTGTTGAAAGTATGTAATTAAAAAGCGGATGTATTAGCTAGAAAGGGTTTAACAGTAGGAGTTTGCGACAAGTAGAACTCAGTGTCGCTATTAGGTGTCTCTGCGCTTAGAATGTGGTCGGAAGAAAGTTCTTTTATAAACCAAAACGAATATGGACTTACTGCGCTAATTGTAAACAGATAAGAATTTTCTTTGATAAAACCTAAACCCTTAAATTTCCTTTGGAATTTGAATACAAATGACATTAGAATAATTCGCACACGATTTTTGACATGTCGCGGGACATTTAACACCTATTTATGTAGGATAAGATTATCAGACAATAATTTGTGCTCGTAATATTGTGGTCATGAGCCAGAGACACCAAAGGATTTGTTAACGGACTAGTACAGATTTAAAGCAACTATGGATACGGAAGAGAGACTGGATATGTAGGATGGTCGTAATTTGAGCTTATTAAAATACTTGCTGTACGTATTGCAAAAAGCATTGCATTATAGAATTTAACTTGGACTTTGTGTTCTGAATAGGACCATTCTGGTCTAGTCAGGGGTTTATACCCCATCTTATACCTATCCATGTATCTATCTAACCGGTTCGCGATCAGAACTTGAACTAAGAACGGTGTTAAGAAGTTCACGCCTAAATGTAGTTAAATATGTAAATATAAAGCCTGACGTTGCATTATTTGTTTAGCCATTGCGTATTTCGTTACTATGGAAAAACGAAAAAGCTTACATTGGATCTTCAGGGATATATGAAAGACGATCCGAATGTCTTCCAATATTATGTAAGTGTTGTAGTTTTAAAGTCTAAAACCATGCTCATGCTTAAGTTTTGGTTTTCTCAGTTCAAGCGGGATCGCCGTTGCCGGTCATGGTCCTCCAATGTTCCGGTCTGTGACTTCCCCTCCTTCATTTTTGCCAAATGCCGTATACATCGGTCAGCACCATTCGTGGCCTGCCATTTCTTATTCGTCCTGTTGTTTCCTTTCCTGCGCTCTCCTCCCGACTGTGATATTGCGTCGCTTTATAATATAGCCATGTCATATTTATCTTTTCTCCAGTATATCTTATGCACTTATGTGACCTTGGACCTGCTCCAAATCTTTGTATTCTGTGCTTGGTCAAGCAATATGTGACCTGAAGCCAATTTCAGCATCTTCTGGCTCAATTTTTACTTACGCTACTAGTACTCGTCTTGGCTTGCCGGAGTCCTGACTCAGTCACTTTATTGGTGCTTACAGTAACCTTCAATCAATAGTAAATACGAGCGATCAAATCTAGTGAACAACGGTTGTGGATGGAACCGCATTTTTTGAAATTTGGGCACTGTGCTTAATACAAAAAATTGTATGATTCAGTCTGCGTGGAATAAGCTGTTTTTATTTTTGTTGAGTATATAATTAAGTTCTGAAGAAAATAAAAGCAAATCGTTCACGAAGGTTTTGCTAATTACTGGTTGAACAAGACTGTTAATTTTTCACGAACTATTCGCTAATAAATTTTTCACTATTGACTTTCGAAAGGGTTGTTTTGTTATTCTGTCTGTTAATGAATCATTGATAAGTATTGTCGAAATTGCGACTAATCGACCTTGTTGCACCACCGATACATTGCTGATGGGAAATTGGCTTCTTGTTTTTACTAGTTTGTTCAGTGAGTGCATGATAAACGTCGCTTTGAATTGGGGTCTACCTCTGAATTTCTTTTCTCATCTGCAGCGAACTAGAAAGACTGCTGCAAAGTATATCAATTTATTATTGTTTATAGTCGTATATGCCGAAGCAGGAGGTCAGGATGGGTCTACAGTCGCGCTCAGACTTGAAAGCAAATTTTTGGCGAAAAGTTAACAGCCGATCAATTGCTATTCTCGAAGTTGTCTCGAACGATTTCCGTTTATTTGTGAGCGTCACTGTAGCTTCTGATGCCCCGAACCCTGCCTCCCCCCGAAGACCTGGACTACCCTCCTGAGTGTACATCCTACTTCCCGACTTGTGTGTCGTACACCCCCGAGCCACTCTGGAAATTTTAACAAAATGAAATGCAAATTGATACAAGGGTAAAATCGACAAAAACCGGTCCCTGGGTCCGCCGGTCTGCAATTTTTTTCAGCACACCCACTGAAGGACCTCCCCCACGCGGACCATCACCACCTGAGGTCATGGGATCTTCAGCATGTATGGTTGATAGTACAGTTTTCAATGAACCTCGATTTTCATACGCAATTTGGCTACCTCCACTGTCAGGCTCAGATGATTAATGTAACCTAATTTCTGTGGGAATTATTGGCATTGTGCAATCGCGCGAGTCTGTCATTTTCATACATTAATTGTGCCAAACTCACGGGTCTTTCAATTATGTAAATAGTAAAATACATAAGTAAGCACAAACGCGAACGGATGAAGACCCATATGGACACATCTGCGCGTGAACGCGGGCGACAGTTTCGTCCGTCTGCGTCCTTTTTTGCACACTTTTGTCTTTGGCTGTACGTTCTGATGGACCGGGGCGCATGCTGAGATATTTCGTAAACAAAGCCGTATTTATGCGTTGATGAACAGATTTATTCACAGATTAACGTCTAATATTGTGCTTCGTGGTTTGTTCATGAAAATCGGCTTGGCAACACCAGCACCTGCAATTAATAGTCTTTTAGATTGATTGAGGACGAGGCAAATACTTACGGATGGAAATAAAAACAAATAGTGCCAATTAGTTTCCAATTGCATTCAATAAGGCAGCTATTAATGTTCAAAGCACAAACAATTTTTCAACGACGATTTCTGAAGGATTTGTTTTTATTCCTGTAGAATCGTATGTTCTTTTATAGGAAATTATGTGTGTGAGTTATTTAAGTGTTTTTGAGCTGTTTATACAGTCCTGAACAAAATAAACTGCACAAAAAACGCGCGAACACGCAAGCACATATGTTTAAACTCAATGGCGTGCGTTTGCAAACGTGTGCGTTTATAGCGTTTGCGTAAGTTTAAGTTTAAAACCCGCGCGCGTGCGTGCGCGTGTAAACGAATTTGCATGCTTGTATGTTTCTACGCTTTTGCGTGCGAGCCCTTTTGCGTATGCAGTTAATAATTCTGCCCTTGAGTTTTGACTGCAATCGTATAATTTGGACCGCCATTCATGTAACTGCATTATTTTGCTTTCAGAATCTTGAAGCACTGATCAACGAATTATGCAAGAACTTAAACGCAACGTCGGTACGATTGTAAGTAGCCTATGTACAACGTATAGAGTATGCACTATATTCTAGTTGTAATTTTTTCTTCGCAGGTAACATATTTCAGTTTTCATCACGTTCATTGCACCTGATCTATCTAGGTCCATCGATTTGGGGCGCCTCCATGTCCTGCATAATGTTGCCTTGAACTCCTCTCTGCTGCATCTTCAGCGATCACTTCGTGGGCTTATTTCATTCAACGTCCGCAGGTTACATCACAGAAGCCTGATTCACAGTGGCTTAGGATTTCTCGTTTCTTTGTTACAGTAGCTCTACCCTTTTTAGCTTGTACATATTCTCGTATCGCTTGCTTTAAGAAGCCTAGATTGTAGCCAGTCTCGTTCCAATCGGAGCGTATGGCCCAATAATCGTATTTTTCTGTTGTACAGACCGCAAGTTGGCGTGACACATTCGGGCTGTGTAAGATGTGACCATGCTGATTAGTGTTTGGCCTTTGACACACCGAGGATCCAGCGCCGACAGAAGTTCGCGAACAGATTGAGTGCTGTCGTTAACTGTAACTGCTAAGGCAGCAGTAATTATCGTAACTAGGCATCGGGAATCAGTCGCGTTTTCTAGTTTCATGTTGTTATTGACATATTTGATGCTTTCTGTACAGCTCGGTATGATTTTTAGTATTTCGCTGCTGATACCAGACTGCTTTGTTTGCTGGCTGTTTTTATACGATCGAGAATTGACAGTATTTCGTCATAACTCTTTGATGCCATGCAAAATCATATTGTGTAGTCAGCGGAAGCAAATAGATTATAAGTTGTCGTACATCTTACTTATCGACTTGTGCGTCGTACACCCCCGAGCCACTCTGGAAATTTTAACAAAAATGGAATGATAATTATACAAGGGGTAAAATCGACAAAAACCGGTCTTTGGGTCCGCTGGTGGGGGTCGTCTAATTTTTTTCAGCACACCCACTGAAGGACCTCCCCCACGCGGGCGTTCACCACCTGAGACATGGGCTCTTCAGCATGTATGGTTGATAGTACAGTTTTCAATGAACCTCGATTTTCTTTCATACGCAATTTGGCTACCTCCATTGTCAGGCTCAGATGATCAATGTAACCTAATTTCTGTGGGAATTATTGGCATTGTGCAATCGCGTGAGTCTGTGATTTTCATACATTAATTGTGCCAAACTCACAAATAATAAAATACATAAGTAAGCACAGACGCGAACGGATGAAGACCCATATGGATACATCTGCGCGTGAACGCGGGCGGCAGTTTCGTCCGTCTGCGTCCTTTTTGTACACTTTTGTCCTTGGCTGTACGTTCTGATGGACCGGGGTGCATGCTTAGATATTTCGTAAACAAAGCCGTATTTATGCGGACACTATTACCCGGGCGTAAACCAGTTTGTATTATCCACCTTACGTTGGACCGTAGCTATTCCGAATGAATGTTACTTTGTACCATCCAATATTGGATCGTGCAGAAGGATAGTTCCAGCAGCAGTTACATTATGCTGATTAGCTTTTTCGGAACTCCATAGCCTCCGTGGCCTTGCGAAGCGAAGAGCGATGAACTGGTTAGAATACTGCTTTAAATTAGCAAAATACACAATGGCCGACTTACGTAAATCGTGCAATGTTCCAAGCTATTGCCACAGAGTGAGGTTTTGTTTTATAGCACTTCGATCTGGCCGGAATCTGCATTGTTTTTCTGATGAACTCTTTTGAACTTATGGTGAACTTCGAAAAGTTTAAGGCAACGTTTAAAAGCGAGATCTCTCTTTAAATTTGAGCATACATATATTTGTCTCATTTCTTATTGAAAGAAATTACTAGAACTGAGCGCCAGTCGTGTGGAATCGTCTACTGAAGAAAGATTTCGTGCAGTAGTGTCGCGAGGTGCTTGATTATGTGTTGAGAATTTTATAGCACTCGGGACCTAACTTATCTCCGTGAGCCCGACTATTCCGAAGGCTTTTCATGACTTGTTTAGTCTCTTATTTTGTTAGTATATCCTTGTTTTCATCGCTAATATGGTATCTGGCAAAATCCAGGTCAACGTCGTTCGTTGAACCTGTGTTGACAGCGACGGTGAAACAGTCCGGCCTGATGAGTCTCCGAGCTGCTGGACATCAGGATGAACGCGATTACGTCGGATACTGTTGGCTGCCTTGACAAATTCTTATTTTTGCAACAAACATTACGTGGTCACTAGGCAGGGAGTTGTTATAGGGCGCTACCCAATAGTTATAATCAGTTTGTGACATCAGAAATACACCATTTGCTGTTCATCGGGTGATCAAATTGATAATAGGCTTTACCGTCTGCCGTTTTCATGTATGCTCTTTGCGCGGGCAATTTGGAAAGACCGATTTTGCGCAGCTGAAATTAGTCGACAGCCATTGCCTGAGCGCTTGCCCAGGGAACAGTGACCGATAGTTCCTGCTCTTCACCAGTCAGTGGCGGACATTTTTGTGCTTAAAGATCGCAACACATCAGTATCATTATCGTGGTTGTTTGAACGACTGTTTTTGCCATGAGGTCTTTGAAATTACAGCGAAGAACAAGATTGTTTTTCATGCTCAGCGCTTTGCTCTGTTTGAGGGTATGTTGCTATGATAGTGAGACTGGCCAATGTAATTTAAGAGGTGAATGTGAAAGGCATGCTATGCCGCTCTCGATATACTTAGAGTAAGCCTTAGCCTAAGCTCAGATCCTTAAATAAGCTATATATATTAAGCTTAAGTCTAACTCTGGGGCTGCCCCCTCAAATTCCCAGTTCTAAGTTGTCATTTTTCTAACGATATAACATTTGGCCTCTAAAGTTGACATGCATCGTGAGATTGATAGGCTTTGCGCAGAACCTTGCTGCTTCCAGGCGTGTACTAACAGATTAATGATGAGTTGTTGTACAAAATGAGACCACTAACGCCTATGTCTTGCCTGTTCACAGATTTTCGAAAAGTGGGGGCCCCGTGATCATTCCAGGGGAAATTTTAAAGTGCTGGCGGGGGGTATAAATTTTACTTATGTACAATAATGCTAAATATTTCCGTATTTTCATGTACTTTTACTTCTTTTACTTTCGTATAAGTATTTTCTGGCTATAAAACGACGTTTATAATGGTAATGGTAATTAATATTTAAAAACATTTTGCATGCAGGAAACATAAAGTTAGAGACATTAAAGAATTTTGAATCGAACATGAAGTTTTCTCCAAGTGACGAAAGTCCCCCACTGTGGACAGGCCATTGTGCCTATTGGTTTTGAAAATACGACCATTTACGGCGTTTATAAGCCAATTTAAAACCCATTTTGCCTTAGCCTAAACCACACGTAACCCTTGTAATCAAGCGAGATTAGCAGCTACGTAGAGTATCGCCTGTTCCAGAAATATAGCCCACTACCATAAATGTCATCGTGATATCGTGTATTTCAGGTCTCATGGGCCGTTTTAAAAACCCTTTGGGCCCTAATCCTGAACCCAAGCTTAAAAGGTCTACATCCTTAATTGTTCCACAAATTCAACCTATGTAATTCCTGAAATATTGTGAAACATTTGCACCGTTTGTAGGAGTGCAGCCAAGAATTTGTTTTATTGGATATGTTTTGACCCGACCCGAACCTTTTTTGCCCTCTATTTCTACCGGAAAGTGATGACATCTGTTTTAGCGTGTAAGTAAAGGGCACAAGGTGGTATTTTAAGCTTTAGAATTCGGACGATTCAATCCGCTGCCCTAATGCAATTCATCAAGGATCGACGTTTTATGGTTTCACCTGAACAATCTACTGCATTACTACTCACATCTTAATCCAGACAAACGAACAAAGCTCATGAAATCCAACTAAACAGAGCTGATATCCACTGGATAAGACGCCTGAAGTGCTTGAAGGGGTTGTACATGCTACCTTGTATACTGTCGCACCTCACCAGGCAGCTGGTATTGTACGTCAGCGCAACAGCCTTAAACGGTTCACAGGAACAAAATGGGATCATCAATATGAAACCATCATCCACACCTATTGGCTGTGTAAGTGTATTGGCGGTTCAGTTGCGGAATCTGATGTTCTTGTTTTATCAGTGCTACAAACTGATGCAAACTTCCGATACCGCAAAATTAAGCGCTACTCGTCGTTACAGGTCGCCACCGGATTACAGTGTCGATCATCTAAACATCGAAGCTTAAGTACAGCCAATCAAAGAACACATCGAAATTCGAACCAAACAAATCTTGCTTGCCTGTGGGGTTCTTTACGCCTCTGAAACTAGAGGTCAGAGCCCAAAGGTCAGCTCTGACTCCAAACAATGGGGGATATCGTAACTAGGGGTCAAGACTGACTTTTCCAAATAGAAAGTTTTTGCAGACAGTGTGCAAAATTTTAGAAAAAAACTGGGGAAAATAGGTAAAATCTTAGGAAAAATTGGGTTAAATCGGCAAAAATTTAGTTAAAATTGAGAAAATTAAACAAAATTTTTGCAAATATGGGGTAAATGTTTCGAAGCCAAATTTGTGGTGGTTAAAATTGAAAATTTAATAGGTTAGGGAGGGGGTGTCTTTTAGGGGTGACCCAACGCTAATGAGGTGTCAACCCCCTTCCCCTATAAAAATGCAGGCCATCGTGGTATGAAATTTGTCGATTTACCATGTACACCACGTCGCATGAAGGACACATTCATGATCCATAAACCGGCAATTTAACACATCGTCGGTGATCAGCAAATACTCAGTTCAGAACACAGTATCGCGCAGATTTACGTCAATACATACGGAATCAGTGCAAAACGGCATCGATGGCTATAAAAAGGACCGATTCCTGAACACGGTGCCACCACCTATCCACAAATCCGGAACGAGTCTAATCCGTGAAGCCAGATTTACGCTAATTTGATTCGTATTGATCAAGAACCGGGCAATACTTTTCCTAATGATTGTCCAAATTGTCATAACCTACCTCTTGACGTCAAACATCTTTTCAATTGTCCCGGTAAACTGCCCAATCTGCGTGTACCGTGTAAATTTACCACTCTGACTAGTCAGAATTCTTCGCTACGCTCGCTTCACCCGCTACTCAGAATTTATTATACTTTTTGGTATGAAATATATATCATTTTATTCGCCCTTCAACGAGTTTAACGAATGTGTGTTACAATCATTGCTGCAAGTGAAAACGGGAATGTTATACTCATTAATTTCATCATGTTTCTTCATGAAGCTGGGCATAAATTTTCATAAAGCTTTTCCATAAAACATGGGCATCGATAGGGTAGTTATTCCCATAAGGGTCGACCTTTCTCTCAAGCCAAAGCTATCTCTTCCCGTGAAGGCACTGCACGCAACCACCGTGCTAGCCTCTCTTCACGCCGCGCGCTGAAGGCGCGCGGATAATTTTGAAGGAAAGTTGACACAATTTAAAAAAAATTGATGAAAGTTTTAGCTAAATAGGAAAAAACTTTAGTGAAATTGGTAAAATTATGAGTTCCTGAAAATTTCAAAAACTCCCCTCCTCTGCCGACACCATCTAAGCCCCATAAGCCGATATATCTTCTACACCTGCAACATAAAAGTATATTAGGTTAGTTTTGCCGAAAAAATGTGTAGCAATGATAGTTGCTAAAGAAATTTATCAAATCATTAAAAGGAACATGGTGACTCTAGCGTGGTAATTAACAGTAGCAGCTGTATGCAACATTCTTTGACGGGGCCTTTCCGGAATCGAGCTTACTGATTAGATTATAAAAATTATTGATCGAATTTGAAGGAGCGGCGGTTCGAATTTACTACATTACACATTTTTGTCATTTCCGTTCACTTTCAACTGGTTTGATCTTAGATGTCAATTTTCAGACTTTTGCATTGAATGAGCCTTTGCATACAAAATTTTGTTTCAGTGATAATTAGATTTAAGTGCACGTGAAATCGAAAGCAGATGAAATCGAACGATACCACAATCGATCGATCTTCGTTTAAACGAAATTCGTGAAATTAAACGCAAACGTACCACGTTTTATTTATTTTTTCTATTATAACACAATTGAAATTATTTAAATTATTCGCAAATAATCGATTCGAAATCGAACGTAACTTCATTAGATTTTTGAGCAGTTAATTTTAATGTATTGTATATAATTTAAGCCTTATCACAGTGTTTAAGACAGACGTGTTCATTTATTTATTATTTAGGATAGTTTTTCGTGAATATTTATATTTTTTAAAAATTTGTGTGCAATTAAAGTACGCGCTCACTGTGGGATTCTGCACATTACTTAATCTTGGCGAATAATTCCTCTTTGAAGTGTTGATTGCTGCAAAAATGTTGTAGGAAAGTATTAAAAGGGAAGTTTTTGCATACAAGTTTTCCCGTGATAGAATAACAATATTGGCGTGGTGTTATGCATGTACAGTAGCCGCCGGAAATGACACCGCTCGCTCGATGTTTGCTTGCTGGTAAGGCGATAGTCATTTCTGGCGCGTACGCTGTACATTGTTATTATAGTTTATTGTCCAACGGCATTTTGTTGTCAGGTATAAATTTAGTATAATATGTTTTACTATTGTATTATATTTTAGGATTGAACGGTATGTAAGTGCTGCATTATTGAAGCGTGCTTCCTGCATGTACTTTTGTTTAGTTGTGTTTTGATTTTGACGTTATTTTTAAAGGAATTTAAATACAGCTTCAGTTGAAATACATTTTATTGCATGTATTTTCAGCTGAAAATCGGTCACGGCTAAACTAGCTGATTTATATAGCAACTAGTTTGCGTAGTCGAGTTTCCGGGTTGTGTTTCATATTTAGTTTGACCACACAATCATATATTTAATTAATATTAATAAATTATTCCAGGAGCTATGGCGTTTGGGCTCGCGGAAGCGCACGTAGTGCTGCTCACCATACCCCTATAAATTTCGTACATAGAGAAGCATAACATGATGCACAACCATATGCGTGTATACGATGGCATACTGTGATGTGGACGTTTTTTACTACTCACCAAGATATTCCTGTGGGTAAGCCCATTTTTAGTGGAGGTATTCACAGCCACAGTCTTCTTTGGAATTATCATCGTCCAGTAAACGTTTTTCGGCATGTAGCGATTTGAATCCGTTTACGACTGTAGCATTTAGCTGTGCGTGACAAGAATCCCAAACTGTGTTTGGTGAAGAAGTCAAAAATGGTATTTTGAATGCAACAACTGAAACGCTGACCAATCAAGTAAAACGAATTTTAGGGATAAAGTTTATGAAGCTGTTCTGTTTGTTGTATTTCAGTTTAAAAAAACTTGAGTAATACATATTGCTATTGCTTGCTTTGTTTATGTGAAGCCTTGGTCATCTATCTGCGTCCACCAGCTTCTTATTGGTTGATAATAGGCTAAGACACAGCGCGGTCAGGGTGAATCTAAGAATCGTAAGTGAAGTGCATTTGGTTTCTACGAAATTTTCTTTAGAGCAGCATAAGATTCATCTCATAGCGCCGCCCTAAACTATCACACTGGATGGCGCAAACTCGGAATCTTACGAACCTGTATTTTTGTTTCTTTAAATTATAGTGATATTATGGAACAGAAATTGCATGGCAAGGTTGCACATCTCTGCTTCTAGCATATAAGATGCAGCGAAACCACAGCACAACCTGGTGTAGAATTATAGACCTACACTCACCTTTGACAGGAATAAAATCACCCAGTGTGTATGTTGCTTTAGCTGTTCATTTTATTGCGATCTTATGGGTCTATGTAATTATAATATATACAATATAAAGAAAACGCAGTGTCAAAAAGAGTTGTACTCACTACAGTGAATATCTACAAGTTACACTGAACACTGTGTACACTGTATATGTATGTACTATTGCGCTCAAATTTGGTGTATCGTAACAGTGCTTCAGTTGTTGTGAAGTTAATTTTATGCAAATTGTTTCCATGTTTTGTGACTTTTGGTTTGAGTTATGTTCGTTTACTATTAAAAGTACAATGGTTTAAACAGCTGAGCTAAGTGGATGTTATATCCATAGAGGCCAATTTCATTACAAATCTGCATACACTGCAGATGCCGAAAATTTCGTTATATTGTTTACTCTATAGCTGGGCTTGTGTCAACACGATAAACGTCTTGACATCTGACGTATTATGTTGTGTGTACACGTTCAAAATTTGACTGTTAATTTATAATACAATAATATGGCAATTAGCTTTTCTTGAAAATTTGATCTCAAAATTTTTCAATATATGATGTTCGCCCCTGGTTGGCTAAAGCAATATGCTACAATAGTTTGAACACTGGTCGCACGTTCAAATTTAAAAGAAAAAAGTGCTTGCAAATGTTGAGAACAAAGTGCGCTTTTACGTTTACACTACACAAAGTTATTCCAAGTGTTTCCGAGCATGGGTTTAACAGGTTTTGATTCAGGTTTTAACCCTTATATTACGAGGTATCGCCTTCGGCTTGGTTTTAGGGTCAAGTTTGGTGCTGCGACTCCTTACGCATGCGCTACTGCGATTGTTTTTCCAATTTCTTAGTGTTTTTATAAAAAAATGTATAACATTAGAATTACGGTTACATGTTGAATAGCCTGTCAACGTAATTTCGTACATGTGCAGAGTAAGCCTGCATAATTTCGTATCGTAACCATTATGATTGGTTACCACTGTAATGGCTTAGTTTGTCGATGAAGTAAATACGATTTGGATGGTTTCATGTCTTATAAACACAACTCTGAGCAATGATGCATGGCTTCGTTTATTGTAAATGTCGAAGTGATTGTATGTATGTAGTGTGGAGATGCTTATTGTTTTCCATGCAGCCCTTCAGCGTTGCATGACAAATTTGTGGCTCTAGGTATCCAGCGAAGCGTTGACTTACGACATTTATTTTCTTATTTTCTTTGGCTCGTCTATTGCGCCGCTTTTTATGATTCGCTGTTTAAAGACACTTGAAACGGAGTGAGCGAAGCGAGTGGAGTTTCCACTAAGGGGAAAATCGTGGCAATTTATTGTTTTGTCAGTAGCTGTCGTTCCTAACTCATCTTCGGGTTTTTGGATTTCGATAAATGTTTTGTACGATAGCAAAAATGATGACAATGTGTCGTTTAGTTGAACGCGAACAGGTTTTTAAGGGTTCTTTGGCAAATCTGATCATAATATTTTACCGGTGTTTTGCAACCCATATCTTGCAACACAGGCTTCGTATCGAAAAGCTGAGCTCCAACCAAGGTATTTTTTTGGGTATTTTGCTGGGTATTTAAG
This sequence comes from Trileptium ribeirensis, assembly GCA_030248225.1. Classification (NCBI taxonomy): domain Eukaryota; kingdom Metazoa; phylum Nematoda; class Enoplea; order Enoplida; family Thoracostomopsidae; genus Trileptium; species Trileptium ribeirensis. The sequence continues at coordinate 10,194 of JASANE010023824.1, read as the reverse complement.
TACCCTACGACATTAGAAAATACCCAACAAAATTTGAAAATACCCTGAAAAATACCCAGTGTTTTACACATAGGTCTCGAACAAATAATACATTTTTATCCTTTTTTCACAAGTCACAAACTTATCCATATTATGATATTCAATACAAAAACTGTTAAATTTGCTGTACCTCTTAACATACAAATTGTAGCACTTAATAATGAATTATTCAAAATGCATAAATCACCACTAACAAAAATATCCTTTAGTTATATATGCCTAAAATATTTAAGTTAAAGCACATATACGTAGCGTAAGTTGTTATCAGCAATACTGCAATAACAACATATACTGACCTATAACTAGTGTAGAAAAATTTACTCAACTTCTCCTGAAAATCCCCAGCTAAAATCGAAAATACCCAGCAAATTACCCAGATTCAAATTTGAAAAAAATCCCTGGCACCAACTTTGCTGATAATCACTTTTTATTGCGGACCACTCCCTGGATTACTGTGGGCGCGAATATGCTTCATCTACGCTTTGCCAGAAATAGCGGTTTTTGTTTAAATTTCGCCGTCTTGCTTATTTTTACATTGTAATGAGTGCCTATTATATTATCAAGCACGCTGGAAACCTTGTTTTTACTGTTTAGAGTCCAGATTGGCTATAGCAGTAACTCGTAAGCGAGGGTGAAACGTAGCGAGCGTGGTTTCATTTTTAAGTTATCATTTTGTTATGTAACAGGCTGTGTCTAATGTATATACCACGCTAAGACATCATGAACCCTGAACCCATTAAAAATCCTAAAACTTCGTCGACCCTATATATACCCAGCGAAAACACATCACGTATTCGCTGTTCTCTAGATAACCAAACCATCGTATTCAGCCTACTAGAGAACCTATATAGACAATTCTTGATGACCTGTACGCAATATGCAAACAAACGTGAAGACAGACTGTGTTCTGGAAATCGGGTTCATTGACCATTAACTATGAAACCCCATGAAAAGGCATATATGAACACTGGACTCTATATAACCAAATTGTATTCAGCGTTCAGAAATACCTACATATATATATAGACAATTCTTGATGCCCTGCACTCAATACTATTCAGACAAATGAAAATGCACTACATTTAGGTAATCTGGTTCGTCCACCGTAAAACCCTTGAAGCCCGATGAAAAGGTATAATGTAGTCAATCTAGACTCTGGGTAGTGAAATCATCGTTTCCAACGTGCTTCATAACCTAATAGGAACTAATTGTAGTGTAAAAATACTTAATAACACGTCGAAATTTTGAAAAATCGCTATTTCTGGCAAAGGATCGACGAACCATATTCGGGCCCACAGCGGCCCAGAGAGTGGTATTACAAAACGTGGTCAGCAAAGTTGTAGACATCGATGACCTGATTCTGACCCACTAATCTTCATTTTTCGATGCGAAGCCTGCACCGCGAGAAATAGGCTGCGAAACTATGTTTTTCGTATGGCCAGATTTGGTAAAGAACCCTTAAAATCAAGTTTTTTAGCAATTTTGAACCGTAAGATGGGGTCGGATCTGGTCGCGTTCAGCGGAGGGGCACATCGTCATCACTTTTGCTATCGAACAAAAAATTTCTCGAAATCAGTCCATCCGAAAATGAATTATGAATAATATCGACAGACAAAAAAGAAATTTTCACGATTTTTACTTCTAACGACCTCAGTGGAACCGCTTCACACGATCCGTTTCAATTCTGTATTGGGTTTCAAGGGTTTTACGGTCGACGAACCCGGTTTCCAAAATGTAGTGTATTTTCATTTGTCCGATTATGTATTGCGTGCGGGACATCAAGAATGGTCTATATATAGAGATTTCTGAAGGCTGCATTCAATGATTTGGATATCTAGAGTCCAGGATTCATATATCATACCTTTCCTGTGGATTCAATGGGCTTAGGGTCATTGATCCCTTTTGCCAGAATATAGTCTGTCTTCAGCATCCTGGTATGCGTTGGGTGTATCAAGAATATGCCTTATGTATTGCTTACATGGTATCAAGAATATGGTTTGGTTTTCTAGAGAACAGCACGAAAAGTTTCATGCGTTTTCAGGATTTTCGATATGTTTAAAGTCGACTAGATATCTAGATTTTCAATGGGCTCAGGGTTACAAAGGTTTTAATGTAGAATATATCTCAAACACAAACCCTATTACAAGTAGTGATTACACAAAATGACCAATTGAGGAGACAACGCTCTCTCCGTTTCACCATTGCTTGTGAGATATACTAGTCATGGTATCTTAAAGTTAACAACATTTATTTCAAGTCTGAAAATTTAAACAAATTGTTTTTGCCTCTGCGGCACGGCTGTTTAGTGTGCCATGTAATATATGCATAGTATGATATTTTTCGTAAACACGAGGTTGGAATTTAGCAGATAGTTTTTCAATTATTGTCAAGAACTCTACTAGAAATGAGTCCTTTAAATGTATATCTTCCCCAGATGATGGATCCGTTCCATAGCATTCGCGGCATGAGTTTGTAACTGATGAGTTATATTACTGCTGCAGGTTCATCAAAATCAATGGCTTAACCAACATCATTGGCACTTCGTGGAGAAGGGAACCGGCGATTTAACATGCTCCATGACTTGTATATTCGATCACGTGTTGTATAAAACTGTAATACTATCAAGAAATATAATAATGAGCAGTATTTCGACCAGTATAAAGTGCATTTGAAATCATACTGTAGCCTGTAAGCATTCTATGGTTTACAATTTTAACTTTTCTTTAAGTTTCATGCAATCTCTTTGATTTCATGCACTTTGTGATAGTGTAACTCGAGCTATCTCACTAAATTAGCTGTATATATTTTTGTTCGTCAAAGTCAACAGTAAGGGCTTGTGACATTTCCTAATCTATTTATGTTTATAGGATTTTAATAGTATTTGGAGCTTCTGTTTCTTGGCATTTGCAGGCAGAGTAGCCTGAAACAAAAACCAAGAAGGACAGGCACTTTAATTCCACTTAAACTTTCAAACAGCTTCGTACTGATTTTACAGGTGGGTTTTCTTGAGCAATGTTGCCTTAGTTTTGTTCAGTAAGATTATGAAGAAAAAGAAGGTTCGGAAATCCCAACATTTGCGTATGTGTATATGTTTGTATGTAGTCATTCAAAGTGACCTGCAATTAGCCAAGGAGATATGATTGCGAAGCGAGCAAGCATTTATCTCTCTGCTGCATATTATAACTTATTGGCTGGCTCGTGACCCCGTATACGTTTCATCTATACAACTCATCCATGGGTTATAGCAGACTCCTTTCAAGATGGTACCCCTCAATTTTTGTGAACGAGGGAAAATGCTTTATATATCGATCTCAAAACGCAGGCCTCATATCAAAAAATGTTCATATCTTTTATGTTCAGCTGAATAACTGCTACAACTTTGTTAATCAAAACTTTTTGTTAGACTCGCGTATAAAAAGATAGGAGCACAAAATGGTGTCCCAAATGAACCCATTTTAACCTTTTATATATCATATTTTTATGATATATTGTTAATAATCATTATTAGGTTTTTGGGTTACTGAAAACAATGGAGTGACTCATTTGAACTTTTCTGAGACCGGTGTTCTCTTTTTCGAATGCTACTGTATTGAAGGGATCCACGAGCGATCATACATTAGACCAGCCGGGATTCGAACCCGGATCTCTAGCTTGCAAGATTAGCGCGCTACCATTACACCACAGGTCCCGATCACAGCGTGTTCAGCTACGCTATATATGCTAGCGTAGTGAGATGCTACAGTATCCTCTACAACACCTCCGCCCAAGAACAATGCACATGATTTAGCTATTTTCAATTTAATTCCATATTGTGTTGCTTTTGTTATTACAAAGGCTTTGAGGATGCTGAAAACGATGGAGAGATTCATTTCAATTTATCTGTGACCGATGTTCCGTTTTTGGAATGGTCTGTATCCCATACGAGCCCTTTTGAGCCAGGCGTGACTCCGAGATTTTCAACTTAACTGGCTTCTCCATATAGGGGAGGGGTCCAGGTATTTCGGTGTGCCCCCAGGTCCCCTAGTTCATGCCCCAAGTACTTCCATGTCCTTTAAATTACTAATTCTTCGTCTGATGGGATAAAAATACGAATTTTTATCTATTTTGGCTAACCACCCTCAAATTTTATCCATGCAGTAGTAATAATTTTCCCTTTCTCGTAAGCTCACTTGCAATAAGTGTTCAAGTTCGACGTTTTTCCCGTTTTCTGGCAGTTACAGTCATTTATGTTCCCTCCAGCTCAACTGGGTGAACCGCCCAGGTGAACAGGGGAGACATAAATTACATCGGAACTGGTGGACCTACCAACTGATGCCTCCTCATATAATTTTGGTAGTTTGGAGAAGCCGGCCTAATGTTATATATAATTTTTTGCATTTGTGGTTGTAAAGGTTTTCGAGCATGCTGAAAACGATGGAGTGATTTATCTGAGTGTACAGCACTCGCCACAATTGAAGGCTGCTCGCTCGTTTCTAGCTCGCAACTTCCTCGTGGGAAAACAAAATTATATTTTGTAATTAATTTAATGGTTTTTTGTTCGCTGGTTGCTCGATCACCCGTAAGGCGCCAGTCATTTGTGGCGGATACTGTATCTGGGAACGACGTACCTTTGAAATGGTACTGTATCTCGATATGACCCACACTTTGAGCCATGCATGATTCTGTGATTTTCAAACTACTGTTATAATTTGTTGCATTTGTTTTATGTATAAATGTTTTCGATGGTGCTGAAAACATTGAGGTTCTTCAGTATGACCAATATACCCTCTATGACATGATACTGCATGCTGTAGGCCGCCCATTCATTTATACATGATTTTTGTGGTTTCAGTCTAATGGTATAATTTGTTTAATCCGCGGATATAAAGGTTTTCGAGGCTGCAAAAGTGCTGAGCTGGTTCGTTCTAACCTATTTGTGACTACAAACGTTGCTTGCTCGCAGTGATACCGTTCGCTGCGCAATCATGAGTAGTATATAGGGGACAGTTGGATCCCATAGCGAGGAGCGGAGGATTGAGGATTCGGTTCCTCCCAGCAGGGGTATCGGGTTACATGGGTATATAGGGTATATCATAGCTATGTATTAGCTAGCTACGGTATATGTTATATATAGGGTATATATTGTGTATATATGTATTATATATGTTGTGTATTATATATGTATTATATAGTGTATATATGTATGTATTATACATAGTGTAATATATATAATATACGTATGTATTATATACACTGCGTTATTGACGTAATGCACTGTCTTTTCTACACAACTCAGCGTCGATATAACATATCGCTGTAGGCGTTTCATATTATTCTACCAGTCGCTGGGCTACGTTGTCGCCTCGTATAGTATTTCTTACATATCAACTGTGTATCTCTCCCTACCACCACTCTACACGGTTATTTCGACACGCCATAAATCCAGAATTTATTACCCCTTGTGCATAGCGGCCGGAGTTGGTTACGTTCCCTCACCCAAGAAATATACTCTCGGGCTTGGGCCTCAGACACATTGTTTTTTAATAACCTTCAAACAAATAACAATTTAGCCACGGCCTTCAAAGCAATTACAATAATACTTGTAATAATCTTAATATAATAATAAACTAAAATTTAAGTTCCCCGTCCATCAACAAATCAAAGAATTTATGATCGCCGCTCCTAGATTCAAGAATCTTCAAAGCAACGAGAGCACACTCTAGCTGAGCATCTAGAGGTGAGTGGGCCCCTTCATCAGACGCCAATGTTCCGACACCAATTTTAATACGACAGCAGAATTTGATGTCCTCTAACATCAATAGCCCACTCCTCATAGATTATCGGAATGTTGACCGGCGCAGTAGAATTCCGGAATGATGATATTATAGCTCGAATCCTTTGCTCGTATTGAGCAAGCAATGCTGCGTTGTTATAATGAACCATTTTAGCATTATTCTAAAATATATATATATTTAATGTATGACTACACTCTCACAACCAGCTGGTGGAAGTTCCGGAGCGCTGTCTGTGTGCGATATTTCCCGTAGTTTAGGTGAATTCACCTATGGCGCCAAAATGCTTCAAACACATTCAGCATAATGTCATATGTGGTTAGCCGTCCAATACACGGAAACGGAATTATAAACATGGAGCCTATTTACAGTATCGTCTATACACATCGTGAAACGTTTTGTGTCATACACTTTATGAGAATGGAAAGTTATGAATTCGCCAATTACATAATCCTTACGTTAGTACGACATACATAGGGTTTTTAAAAATGCATAAAAGTCTCTGTTTCAAATGCCGTGTTTGGTTCGTACGCCCCTTAAAGAAACGGTTTGTGAAACTATTCAGAACTAGGTTACATCTTTATTTACTGAGATTTAGAAAAAAAATAATAACACAATTTTATCAAAAAGCGAATTTAATCTGGTTACAATATATAACTTCGAGAGTTAAATGAAATAAATGTTTAAAAAATGCCCTTGTTCAAAAGAGTGGTAGGAATTTTGGGTTTGTTTTCAAATTTAAAACGCTTATTAATATATAATGTTGGGAGATGACTTATATATATTTATAAGAAATGGTGTGTATAAGAAATGGGGGGAAAACAAACTAAACTAAGCTATGTAATTTTGTTTGTGTGTAAGAGTGGATGTCGGTGTATTGTGCGCTACAAAGAACGGTTAAGTTAATTGGGTATTTGAAAAATGAGTGTATTTGCAGACAAGAACATTTATCCAATAGTCGGTAGGAGACCAAAAATGCACCAACTGAGCCCTAAACAGGGTCCCAAACAGGGTCCCATCATTAGAGTGAAACGAAAAACTAAAATATTTTTATGTGTCAAATAATATACGCCTAATCAAAACTATTTGCTGTTGGCAACGGTTTGGTGGTCTGCAACCTTAACTTTCTAGATCGGCTTGTATATATTTGAAAAATGGCATACAGGTCAATAAGAAAAGGATCAATACCGGAAGTTTTTGTAAAATTTGCTTAAATATGTATATGAATTTGCTAAAACCAGCCACCTAATCTATTGTCAGAAAGAATGCAGAAACCATGGTAGTACCATAATCGTTGTGATATATTGTATATATGAAATTCGCAATATATAGGGAGCAAGCTTAGTGCATTATCAATGTTTAAACTCAATTTCTAATATTTATATATATATACCCACGCTTACAATAACATCTCAAAAGTTTATATATACCCACACTTAAAATATATAACATCTCGAGATGAATATATTACGTAAAATATCAGTAAAATATAAAATTAGGAAGCATTTATATTGAGCCTATCAAGCTTTAGCATTTATCTACACCAATTTAACTAATTATCTGATTATTTTCTGAGTGATATATGATACCTTATATACGAATCTCCAGCGTTTTTTGAACAATTTTATCAGATTTAAATCTGAACAGTTTATCATTTTGAGTTTCTATAGTTGGTTTGATTTTCCGTCGATATAGCTTGCTTCGAGCGACTGCTTCGACGACATCACAAACTTAAAACTTTGAGGAACAGAATATTCCTACAACTATACGAAGCCACTGGGCTCCCATAACATGTTCAAAAACTATAGATAATCTGAGTTGAGTTACAGATCCACCTTTAGGTTGTCTTTGGTTTCCAGTTGGTATTAACGTTCTAGTTCAAACCTGTTATTTCGGATTAGTGCCAGCGTATGGTTCAGGTAGAGGTTGCATATACGGGTTGTATTGGAATGGAGATTGGAGTTGTGGTTCCGGCATTTGGAACGTGGGTTAGATTCAGGATATCCTTGTGAACGGTTTAAGGGTAAACTATCTACATGCGGTGGAATATTAAGTTTCATGAGCAGAGGCTTTGAAATTCGAATATGCTCCTTCTAGTGGTGATTGATGTGATGTTGTACGAGTGGTAGATTACTAATCTGGATATTACTTGTGGACCGCCTGAAATACAGTACTGGATCAAAATTTTCATGTAAAGGGGGCTGTATAGCTAGACCATCAGTGCCCAAAGCAAAAAAAGCAACGATATAGAAATAAAGCTGTATATTGGAAGTTATAAGCTTTGTTTTAAATATCTTCAAATCAGATGAGATTTTCTCATATGATAAATTTGTTCTATACAGGCCACTGATGACGCTACATTTTCAAAAACTTTATCAGATTTCGGCTTCTCTTTTAGGTTCCATTTTAAAATTTAAATTCCAAACACTAAATGTTGGTTAGATTAACCGTTGATATAGCACGCTTAGAGCGGCTGATTTAACGTAATCGCCAACCATAAATATATAATTATATTTTGTTCCTTTCCTATTGAAACTTAGTTCAAGAAGGTTGGTTGACCCCAGCTATTATAGTACATGTTCTTAAATTGTGTCCCACCACACCCAAAATTTTAATTGAAACATATAAACTGAGAAGTACCACCAAAACCAATTATATATGTAGTATTTGGTAACATCCAACAACCGTCTACTTTCAACGTTGAGTTTACTAACTGGGAGTTTAGAGCAATATAAGGTCATGTTGTTTATCCATCGAAGATAAGTATTAGCTAATTTGTGGAATTGAAAATCAAGGTTGGGGTCATGATCGGGGTTTTGAAAAGAGTTAGTTTAGTTTCATTCAGATAAGCAATTTCTGTTTCGATGGGGATCCAGTAAGAGATGAGATTGTGGGATTGAGATAGGGATTGCGTAAACGAGCCTGGGTACTCTGAAGCACGTGAGATTGTGGGACTGGGGATCCAGTAAGAGATGAGATTGCGGGATTGGGTATACAGAAGGAGATGAGATTGTGAGATTGGGTAACCAGGACGGGGATGGGGATTAAGTGGATGGGTTGTGTAACTGAATATACAGAAGGAGATGATATTGTGGGACTGGGGATCCAGTAAGAGATGAGATCGTGGGACTGGGGATCCAGTAAGAGATGAGATTGTGGGATTGGGTATACAGAAGGAGATGAGATTGTGGCACAGGGGATCCAGTAAGAGATGAGATTGTGGGATTGGGATAGGGATTGCGTAACCGGGATTGAGATAGGGATTGCGTTCAGTGTATTTTCTCCAACGGTTGTAAAATAGCAGGTGAGCCAAGTCCTCGCCCTGCATTTACGGACTAGTATGCTGTGCGCTGCTCCGTATTTGTAGGTCTCCGAGGGGCGACAGGCTCTGTTATCACAGCTGTTGGAGGGGTGGGTGTTTATTTTGGTGGAACCTAAATACAAAGGGTTTATTCCTAATTTTTATAAGCTTTCGCGGTCACTAGAGTTGTTTTCTACTAGTATGCTGTGCGCTGCTCCGTATTTGTAGGTCTCCGAGGGGCGACAGGCTCTGTTATCACAGCTGTTGGAGGGGTGGGTGTTTATTTTGGTGGAACCTAAATACAAAGGGTTTATTCCTAATTTTTATAAGCTTTCGCGGTCACTAGAGTTGTTTTCTACTCAAAAGTGATGAAAATGGTGATGTGCAATCTAAATTCTTACAGCTGCAGAATTAACATGTTCGTGTGTTTCATTAAGATTTTAGAGTTAACTACAACTCAGCATATAAGAAAAACATAGAGCCTTCAATCCTCATATTGAAATTACCGAGAACCTAAATTTCTTAAAACGCTTTTGCACAAGCATTCATGAATTGTAAAAATGACCGCTTCCCGCAACCATTCATGAAGTGGGAAAATTATATGGTTTCGATCCAATACACATATTCACTTCAACTAAACATATTTAAATCTTTTTCAGAATATATATTGTTCTCACTGCAATAATGTCAATTGAAAGACAGTCTATATTATCACGTGGTCGGGATTTGCTTCCCCCAATGCAGTGGGACCCACCTAAGTATCCTCCCCTCTCAAGCGAAATAGGGGAAATTAATGTTGAAATTTACGAGCCCATGACCGACTTTGAAATGTGGGATGGGCCGCTGTCGCCAGCAACTACAATGCCGTAATCTCCGCTGCGATCGCCGGCTTTAGACCATAAGCCAACACCTACTGTCCAACGCTCCGACAGCACTACCCCTAAAAAGTGGAGAAGAAGAAAGCGCAAAAATATTACGGCGGTGTCTTCGAATGGCAATTCTGTTAGTCGCAAGAAGACTCGCAGGGGGAAAAAGAAGCACAAGCCTAGCAAAAAATGCCGCGAATTCAAAATCATGAGCTCC
>JASANE010023823.1:0-86632 GCA_030248225.1 Trileptium ribeirensis | reverse complement strand
CCTTCGCCTATGAGTTTACAAACTAATTTAATAATAGCTGAGTTCGTCATTACTTCGTCAGCTTTTTAATATAAACTCAGCATCGTGTTTTAATATCTGAACTCGGCAAGAATTACGTCGGAATTTCAAAAGAAACTCAGCATCAGAATTTTAATAACTGATGTAAACAGTAATGCGCCATCGTTTTAATAGAAACTTAGCATAGGTACTTTAATACTGAAGTTGATAATTTCGTCTACATTTTAATATGAACACAAGATCTGTATTTGACAATTATTTCGTCAGTATTTTAATAGAAACCCACCATCGGTACATTAACACTGACCTCGACTTGTCTGCGTTTTAGTTGCAACTGGACATAGGTACTTTAATACTGAACTTGATAATAATTTCGCAAGTATTTTAACAGGAAAACAAGGTCGGTACTTGACAATTGTCAGTATTTTAATAGAAATCCAGCATCGGTACTTTAACACTGACCTCGACTTGTCAGCGTTTTAGTTGCAACTGGACATATGTACTTTAATACTGAACTTAATAATTTCGTTAGCATTTTAACAGGAACACAAGGTAGGTACTTGACAATTATTTAGTCAGTATTTTAATAGAAACCCAGCATCGCTATCTTAATAGCTGTACTCCACAACATCTACTTGTCAGAGTTTTAATACAAACAGAGCATAGGTATACACTTTAGCAGAACTCTACAATAATGTCTGCAGCGTTTTAATAGAGACTCAGCAGTGCTGCTTGAATACCTGAACTGGAAAATAATTTCATCACCATTTTAATAAGAATAGAGATCTATTTCAAAATAGTTCCCGAACAATATTAAAAGCTCCCCATGTTTCCGTATGCATTAAGGCCTGGCAAAATTTGGAAGTCCGAAGCAATTAGTAATCCTATAAAGCAGCTAATAAGTCTAGGAAATCTCAAAAGTACAACGGAGCCAGTCAAAACCGATCTATTGTTGAAACAAACCGCGAACTATCATCCCCATATTTATAGTACACACCTTCGTCATTTCGCCAGTTCATTTAGGATATTTCCCTACCCTAATTAGTAACGAAATACTGATGAAGGTTACAGACCTGAAACATAAATAAAATATAATGAATAAAATTTATGAACAGCCCTACTGAGCAAAAATCATAAGTTCTTCAAATTTGTCAATTTCGCATTCGATAAGATCACAGAACAAGTTGTCATATATCAGTCCTGTCTACATGTTCCACTAAACGAAGCGAACTTCTATTCAATCGATCTTCTCTTTTATTTCGTTCTGTTATTTCTACATCAGCGAATCACTTTCAAATAAAAGCGACAGAAACTGTAAAATATTTGATTAATGCATCATTCCGCACTGATAAAAACGGCGCAACAACTTCGCAAGCATTATCGTCCTATGTACGCAGCGGGAACGCTTAAAGTTTTATAAGACTTGATCGTCGTAATCTGACTAGTTATTAATACTAAAATCAATTGCTACATAGCTACTGTAACCGGGCAGGAGCGGCAGCACTGGTGCTATGTAGCCATGTTTCCGACGTTGAGAGCGATTTTGGTTGTTTCAATGAAAATACCAGTCTGTATACAACAATTTCGGCACTATCTTGGCTCAGAGTTTTCTTGGCTGGCAACCATACCGTCGCGTAATAATTCACGTCGAAAATATTCGATTGTGCGCTGAAGGCCATCAAGCAATTTCACCTGTAAACCGACAAAACTTATATAAATACATTTTGGGGCACACATGCTCACAGGAGGAGAGGGGATTACAGCCTCCCTGACGCACGTGTCCCTCCCCTCGTGGCAAGCGCCGATTCCCCCAGGCAGATATCCTTACCTCCTTGAGGCTCCTCTCCGCTTGCTCTGTCCGGTGCGAGGAAAATTTTGGCAAAATTCGAGGAAGTGTGCAAAAATCAGAGGAAAATTGCCAAAAATTTTGAGTCCCAAAAATTTCGGAAATTTATCCCCCTTGATGACTTTCCCTCCTCACCGAAGCACCCACCATCCACCCGGGACCCCGGACCTCGACATGTATGACCTTCTGGCCTGTCTAAAGCGGGGATGATGATGTTGATCCACTATTCCAATTCTCCATGTTCTTGAGATTTTACCCCAAGTCCTCCCCCAACTCAGCCGAAACCACCCATGTTCAACTAAACCAGAATTTTTGTTTTCAGTATGCAAAATGTTTTTAAATCACTAATTACCACTATTTATAGTGTCAAAACGTCGTTTTATAGCTTGTAAATACTTGCACAGAAGTAAAACTACATGAAAATATTTATCATTTTTACTCCAAGCAAAATTTATTCACCCAATTTGAAATTTGCAACGAGAATGTACATTAGCACGCTGAAGTTCGAACGAGAATGTACACGAGAGCCCTGAAGTTCCCCCGAAAATGTACATGGGGTCCCCTGAAGTTCCGCCGATAATGTACATAGGGGCCCCTAAAGTTCCACCGAGAATGTACAAGGGAAGGGAGGCTGAAGTTCGCCTGTTCTTTTCGGAGAGCTGTGGACAGGACAGATATTGGGGTTACTATATTGCTCCTTCTTTACTAAAAAACTACATAATACTGTGACTGCCAGAACAAAGACAATAGTAAATAAATGATTTTCATTATTAGTGTACCAAATACTGTGTTAATTTTAACACTTTACAACAAACGCTATGTAAATACTAATACTATCTAAGCGCGATAAATCAGATACACTAGTGACCGGTTCGTTAAATTCAAGGACTATTGACTTTTAGAAAGGAGATTCCTATCGGTTACGACAGGACATGACCTGTAACCCGTAACACAGCTGACAGCTGGTCCTAAAAATATAAAAGACAGCAAAAACACACGAAACCTTCTTTTATTGCTGCCCAGCAGTATATATTAGGAAACTATATAAGCACTATAGTTTGCGCTGCAACATACTACGAAGCAATAAAGAAATCCAGGCGGCGACGTTGGACCTAAATCTAGAGTAGCGAACAGCTACAATTATCACGTTATCACGAGCACAATGACACTGAAAACCCAAAATATTGTCATCCAAATATTTTGTGTGAATTTTGTCTGTCGTAGCAATTTTCTACTTGCCAACGTCTTTTATTCATTTCCAGATCTCGAAAAAATACCGCTATCTCTGCATAAAACGTAACTCAAAGGTATAACTTACAATAAAACTAAACAAACTAACTTTGGGCTCCCAATTTAAATACTGCTTCGCTTTCGATATATCTGGTTTCCTTTGCCTGGGATCATCTGGGATTGTCGGCTTGTTAGTAATTGTGACGGGATTGCCTAATTAAACGTATAATATGCACAGTGGCGGCAAAAAATAGGTGCAATCGAAAATGATCGAAATCGTAATCAATCGAAATTTCGTTTAATCGCAGGCGACCTGTTTAGCCAGGCGATCAGCATACGTTATTAATATGTAATTAGAAGTGCAACAAACGCTACGCAATAACATATTGTAACAATCTTGTGGAACTCTCCAGTTTGTGGAAAAGATAAAAGCAAAAATCGTTAGCCCAGATGCATGAAACTCATTATTTGTAGTAGGTAGAAAAACAGACTGATGTTCACGCTTATTCGTTGCCAACGAGCTTAGCTACATTTCTAGCATTTGCAGTGACCCGAGATGAAATTATCAAAACGCAGATGATGTGCGCAAATTTTCAGTTAAATCAGCTAGGTTATTATAATTGAGTCTTAGATAGTAAAAATAATTAATGAAACTAACTTGTTCAAAAGGGGATATCTTAAATTATTGTAGAAGTATTGCGATAGGGTTGTACATGTTTTTATGCTCTATAATGTAGAGCCATTGTAATATAATTTTCTGCTAGTCTTCCGTAAGAGGATAATTTTGGGGTAAAATCAAGAAGATAAGTTAGAGGACAATATCACCTCGGATATAATCTGGATCCCATCAGACTAATCTATATTACGTGTGATCGATGATCACAACTATTGTTGATTTTTGAAGATTATACATTTTAATTAATCCAGCGGCGAACCAAGATTCTTACATGAAAATAAAAAATGACGACTAATAAATTTGATAGGCGTAAGTTCTATGTCGACTACAGAAAAACTGCAGCTAAAATACTCGCTTCGAAGGATCTAGAGCACGGTTAAACTCTTTGGTAAGCCGATGTGGCTTTTGTGGAGCAGAAGTTGTAGATCATACTCGCCGATCACTCGCATGCCCTCAAGAGGCTTTATGTAACTTCGGTGGGCGTATTTGTAACGACACATACTGACGAACCGAGCGGCTTAGCGCTACATACATGTACAACGAAACTCCGACACACTGAAACACAAATTATACATGTTGATACGGGTTAAGTTTTGATCAAATCAAACCAGCACCACAGTGTACATATAAAGACATAAATATCATATCATTGAATTAAATAAAAAGGATCTTTTGATTTTGTAAGTACTTTGCGAAATTATACTTTATAAAAATAAAACAGTAAGAGTGACCATTGAGCCAAAAATATACCATTGAAAAATGAGCCTAATCAACTCATTTCCGTCTCCTGTTATGACATCCAACAGTATTTAATTACAATTTCTCAGGTTCGCAATTGAAAAAGAATGTTCTGACCCCTACTATCTGCTGACACCCATCCGAAATCATGGTTCATCAACCGCTGGCTGGCAAATTCGAAAATGTCCAGCTGACCAAAAATACCTGTTATAACTTAAAACATACCTACAAGATCGCGAATGATTTTCGCGAACTGCAATATGCTGAATTCATCAGGATTACCCAAGTTAACAGGTGACGTGATGTTGCTTTCCATAAGCTTTCGGAGACCAGATACAAGATCAGATACATGTTGAAATGACCGAGTCTGTTCACCGCTGCCATAAACCTAAATACTGTCATATACTGGCCTTATTAATTTATCCACCGTTTAATTCCAGAGCAAAAGAGCTAGGTGTGTAAAATACTGCCAAAATTATATCAAACCATACATTTATTATCAAATTAATATAGTCAACCACAGCAAGCATACAATAAATAAGTACCAGCAACACTGCTTTCCGTAGCTTACATGCTTTGAGCAAGTGGGGAGCTTGAATCACATTTTGCAACCTAATTATCAGAGTAAGTTCAAGTCAATTACTTACCAACATCTGCGTTTACAGTACTCGCACAGATACCATGAAATAACCGAAACCTGGTATTCGAAACTTATATATCGTAAAGCAGATGAAGGACGAAATGAAGGCACTGTCGATTTAAAATGTATTAAAAATAAATTTTACATGAAGCTTAATTAATGGATGATATTATTGCCTCAATAAGACTTTGAAGCGGCTGAGAAAACTAAAATATACATTTATCGATTAAGATGACGGTTTTTGGAGTCCCAACGTAAAACTGCCTCCCGCTGTACAGGCTTGCGTAAGCTGCTTCAAACTAAATGTCCTTTTAACACATGCAGCGTAGGCTAGACAATATTTCTCTGTCTCCATTTTTACTAGACATACATTTGCTACATGTTATTCCGTAGGAAGCTTGAAGTTATTGGTTTATATAGTTATAGAAGAAAATAATTATTATAATATAATTTTCTGATCGTTGGCCATAGACGCTGTTCTGGCTAGCAACCAGTGCCCATCAGTTAGATGTTGATGATTTGCTGATCAGCGTGCTATAAATGAGACAAACTGTGATAATGCTCACACAGTTTCAATACATACAGTTCATTGCCAAGAGCGCAGTTTCTGCCTGCTTTGCAGATATGTTTCTTTACTCCAATGTCGACTGGTTACAAAGTTTACAAGCGCCAGGGCTGATGATTCACACAATAAATATTAGCCAAGTTTGCAGTTAAGTACATACTTCAATAATCCATACTCTGTTATGTATATCGAGTTGGACCGGTTCAATACTAACATATGCCGCAAATTTCTGAGTGGGTAAAGTGCTACAAGCATGTAGATAGCTTTGTTTTGTTAACAAACTCCTGCGGGTGCAGACGAAAAATTCTTACTGAAATTGTGTCCTACTTACGTTTCACAAGGTAAATTTGCTGAGTTAGTCTTTCCTTTTGTTGGGTTGCGTTGGAACCTGATCACTGTCTATATAAGTAACGTATGATTGGATCACAGATAAATCAAAAATGTGGAAAATTTTAAACAAAATTATCGCCTTTTGCCGGAACTGCAACCGGAACCGGAATTCCGGTTACTTCTTGACAGATACATATTTAACACTCGCAAGCTGAGATAATAATGTAGATGTTCGTAAGCCGAAATAAAAAAGCACACTAACGATGGTGCTAAAGTTCACCGAGTCAATGTTTGGACTACGTTAATCATAAAATCACAATTCATTGGAAGACATTTCAGCAACAGATAGAGATTTTAACTTACAAATTCAAGTTGACAGAAAACAAGGCTAGGCGACACGAATCGGTATTTGCTCCTCTTATATTGCGTAGCAGAGTTTCGTTAACATTAAGGTTTGTGAACGTAAGTCAGTCATTACCCATGATGCATGTAAATAGCAAGCAGGAAATATTGATTATGTGCTGCGACGGAAATGTACCGCATCAGGTTTCAAAGCAATTACAGACATATTTCTGGCAGTGAATGTTAACCAAAAAATATAGCCAAAACGTTACAGCTATCTATCAGTTTTAGTCGTAGAAATCTCTCGACACATATTACAAGTAAACTGGATGTCAAACGTTATATCCACAAATGTAATCTTAAATAAAATGTCACTTTGCCTCGAATCAGCCCTGCGACATTTTACTTCAATATGACCCTACTGGAAAATTAGTTTCTGTTAAAGTAACCTTGAAAAAGCATAATATGTTGTTATTGAACGCCTATTATCTGCTAATCATTAGTAACTCTTTTTAAAATACCACGCGAGAGATTAAGCTTGAAATGAGTGTGTTCGAAGAATTTACTGAAATCATTTTAAACACTATAACAGATTACAGCATGCGGCGGTTCATTAACATCAATAACACTATTTCTAAGCCTGTAAATCATAAACTATTTGTAGCACTCACGGTAATAGACTCGTTTCGCAACGCTTGAAGAATCAAATTACTGACAACACGACCATCATTCATGTGCATTCGTTCACCATACGTGTTGAATATTCGAGCGATACGTATGTCGATATTTTCCTAAAAAATTTTAATCAGACGTACAACTGGGTGCATTAGGTAGAAAACAAAGTAAACAAAATTATTCAACAATGAGCATTGAATATAATATTTTAATTATAATACAAGGTTAATTTAGATTATACGATATACGTGTCTAAATTATATACTGTATATTTAAATAGTAGATAGGTTGAAGTATATACTGGGCTCTCCATTCACTGACAATTTTGCCAGGGGGATGAACCGGTGTTGCCCCTGGTTCCGAACCAGAGGGCGCCCAATTTTGCCAGGAGGCGTTTAGTCATGAGAAAACAGTTGTAATGCTGCCAAAACGCTATACCTGCAGAGAAAAAACTATTTTAAGCAAATTTTGACAAAATTTACATTTTTGCCTTCAAGACGAAATTTTTGTACAAATTTTCATCAAATCATACTTATTTGACAAAATATGGCATTAAATTGAAAAGCATACAATCATGCATAATTCTAGAGGGTCCCAATTATGGATGTAGTACCATTCCAAAAAGGGCGCATTGGTTACAGACACAAATCAATTGTGATCCATTCGTTTTCAGAATTTATTCTCAAAAACATCTTTTTAGTGGCCATGTAATGTTTATAAGGCATTATCTAAAACATGAATGGTTAAATTGTGTCCTGTTGGGACACATTTTATATCCCGAACCCCATATCCATGAATCTGACGAAAATAGAACAATATAAACTGTAGATCACCTTCATAAGAACATAAAAGATATGCTACATTTCCGATTTGAAACATGTAAGATATAACTGAAAACGCATTCTCTCAAAGTCACAAAAGTAGTGGGCGGCTCTTTTCTTTGAGCTTTCAGAAAAAAAACCCTAACAGCCTATACAATTTTCATCGACTTAGCTAATAACACATAATGCTCTGCACCGATAACCATAAACAAGCAGTATTATAACATTGTCGTTGGGGGTCGTATGTACCGAAACCCATGGCATAAAGGAGTATGATTCCGGCGACCTCCATATCAATAATAACCTTCGCCTGATCTGCTGAATCGAGGACACTTCATGTTGGTATTGCAACAAATGGTGGCTTTGGATACATAAGTGCAAAAATGTGGAACTCATTACCTACGGAACTGAGGTCTGTAGTTTGTCCACTGAATGTTTCAAGAAAAAATATCTAGAATAAACATCATATCGCCATGACTATTAATACGTCTTTGGATAATAAAGAAGCCTTACAAATTAATCCTGATACACATACTCAAATTATTCATAATATATTAGTAGCTCTATCGAGATTGCAGAACGTAGTGAAGCATACGTACATCTCAGCCTTCTGCGTGCACAACCAATCAGCTCTCGATAGCATACGTCGATATGCTATATGTGGATATCACACAATACCGCACAAGTTAGAACAAAACTAACACCGGCAACAAGATTCCCATGCCCCAAAACTTCCCAAGTGCAAGCTATCAGCCTCTCATCACGTAACAGTAAAATCAGGAATTTTAAGTCGATAAACCATGGCGCGCCATACCCCCGTACCCATAGAATTATGGATCGCAGAACAAAATCAACACCAGCAATGAGTTTGCCACCAAACCCCCAAGTAAGTAAAATTTTTCAGCCGCCCGGGACGTCAGAACAATTTTCGAATTTTGAGTCGCAGAACCATTGGGGCACCATACCTCAAACCCCATATCTCTAGAACCGGAACCTTAATCGAAAAACAAAAAAGAGCCATCGGCATACATCATTTTACTATGAAATAAAACGAAGCAGAGAAAACATTCGAAAGTTCAGATAAAAATAATCTTGCTTCCGCGAAGGGTATTAGAATGAGGTAAAAAAACCTTTATTTTGTTCTCTCACCACGAACCTTGGGGACGCCATACCCCCGTACCCATGAAACCATGGATTGCAGAGCAAAATCAACATCAGCAGTGGGTTTGCCATGCCCGAAGACCCCCAAGTAAAACTTTTCAGCCGCGCAGGATGTCATAACAAGTTTTCGAATTTTGGGTCAAAGAACCACAGGGGTGCCATACCTCAAGCCCCATGAACCAGTGCCGTAATTGAAAAACAAAAAAGACATCGGCATTCATCATTTTAGTATGGAATAAAACCAAGCAGATAAATAAATTCGTAAGTAAAGATAAAAATAAGCTTGCTTCCGTGCAGGGTACTAAAATGGGGTGAAAAACCCCCTTTAGACCTATAACTCCGAACCTTGGTGGCGCCATACCCCCGTACCCAAGGAACCATATGCCACAGGGCAAAACCAACACAGGCAATGAGCTTCTCATGCCCGGAAACCTACAAGTGAAGCTTTAAAACCGCCTAGTAGGTCAGAACAAATGTTCGAATTTTGGGTCGGAGAACCATTGGGGCACCATACCTCAAACCCAATAGCGCTAGGGCCTTAATCGAAAAACAAAACAAGAGGCATCGGCATTTATCATTTTACTATGAAATAAAGCCAACCAGACAAAAAATTCTAAAGTTGAGATAAAAATAAGCTTGCTTCCGTGAAGGTTACTAAAATGTGGAGAAAAAAACCTTCATTTTGATCTCTGACCCCGAACCTTTGGGGCGCCATACCCCCTTACCCATGGAACCATGGGTCACAAAGCAAAACCAATACCGGAAATGAGTTTCCCAAGCCCGAACACCACCAAGTGAAACTTTTCAGCCGCCCAGGACGTCAGAACAAATTTTTGAATTTCGGGTCGGTGAACGATTGGGGCACCATACCTCAAACCCCAAACTCCAGGACCGGAGTCTTAATCGAAAAACAAAAAGGAGGCATCGGCATTTATCATTTTTTATTGAAATAAAACCAACCAGACATGAAAATTCGAAAGCTGAGATAAAATAAGCTTGCTTCCGTGAAGGTTACTAAAATGGTTTGAAAACCACTCATTTTGACCTCTGACCCGAACCATGGGACGTCATACCACTGCATCCATGGAACATTACGTCACAGAGCAAAACTGGCACCGGCAATGAGTTTCCCATGCCCTAAAACCCCCAGGTAATGATCAGCAGCCCAAGACGTCAGAACAAATTTTCAAATTTAGGGTCGAGAAACCAGTGGGGCGCCATACCCCCGTACCTCAAACCCCATAAATCCAGAATCGATGAAGCCTTAGTGGAAAAACAAAAAAGAGGCGTCGGCATTTATCATTTTACTAAGAAATAAAACTATCCAGATAAAAAAATCGAAAGTTAAGATAAAAATAATCTTGCTTCCGTGAAGAGCACTAAAATGGTGTAAAAGGGGGGCCAAAAAACACATTTTGACCTCTGACCCCGGAACCAGACCCCAAGACGCTCCGGGATGTACACGGTAAATCGACTATGCCGGTTTGCATGAGCCCAAGATCATTAAAATCGGTTCAGGCGTTCTCGAGTTAAGGCCGATCACACGCACACACAAACACGGAATTTAAAAGATTTCACCCCTGCAACACACAATCCCCACTACGTTCTGATGGTATTAGGTATGTTACGAAAACTAAGTGTGAAAAAAAACAATGTAATACCACACCGAACCTGTGATTGGTAAGCTCTCATAAGGGTTTCCGCAATTCTCTTACTCTCGTCGTAACAGGCGCGAGGACCAATAGGATTGACATGGCCCCAGTAACTTTCCGGTTGAGGATGCACCTCGGGATCACCGTACACTTCGGATGTTGATGCTAGCAGAACTCGCGCTTTCGTTCGTTTGGCAAGTCCTGCACATTACAAATTATCTATTTATTCGCACTAAATTTATTTTAATGCCACAGGTTTCAACCGAGGGAATTATCTCCATAAGGGTCAGACCCCCTCAAGCCCAATGTCCCGAACCCCCACGCGTCGAAGCGGCACAGAAAAATTTAGCACAAACAAGGAAAACATGGTGAACATAGGCAAAAATATGGGACAATGGGAAAAATTTATAGCAAATTGGCAAAATAATGGGAAAAATTATTAGCACCGCTAGGAAAAAGTTTGTATTCCTAAAGCTTTGCAAAATTTATACCCGACCAGCATCCCCAACACCGTAAGTCGACGGACCTTCGACAATTATTTACGCCGTCGATTTGCCTTTAGACACATTACAAGCAAGCAGTTTTAAGCCACCCGTGTAGCGTGCACCGTCCCGATCAAAAATAAATGTAATCAAAATAGATCGAAATTTAGTAAATTTGGAACTTATTTAATTGTACCAAGATTGAGATGGTTGGAATTTCGTTTAAAGGAATCTATTATTTTGCACTTATTTCTGGCCGTCACTGTAGGATATAGATTGTACGATTGAGACATAAGAGTTATTTGGCGGCGAAATTATACTGAATGAAAGTACAGTACTCTGACGATATAACTATCGAGAATCTAAAAACATAATAAGCATGGTTGTTCTGAAATTGTTAGACGAATCCGTCAAGTTTCATCAATATGGGTTATTCATCAAATCGGGTTGGAACTAAACCAAAGCTATGATAACGACAGTTGACACTGAGCACACTTGCACTTATTTCTGGCCGTCACTGAAGGATATAGATTGTACGATTGAGACATAAGAGTTATTTGGCGGCGAAGTTATAATGAATGAAAGTACAGTACTCTGAGGATATAACTATGGCGAATCTAAAACATAATAAGCATGGCTGTTCTGAAATTGTTAGACGAATCCGTCAAGTTTCATCAATATATGGGTTATTCATCAAATCGGGTTGGAACTAAACCAAAACTATGTTTACGACAGCTGACACTGAGCAGGCGTAAAATGAATGTATTGGTCAGTCATTGGCGGTAAGCTTCACCTCAAAATAACATTGTTAACTCTAGAGATCGAGGTTCTTGTAGCGAGAAGACCAAGCGCTATAATAACTACATTTAAATAATATGAAGCAAAAGTTAACTCAAGCTGATCAAAAATAAAAATATTGTACATACTGGTAATTGCAAACATTTCTGTATTATTAGCGTAATCACACTATAGACCTTTCTTACTACGCCGATATTCGAAGTTACTATGCAAAGGGATATCAATAATGCCTGTTACATGAACTCATAAGGACTTCAACAGGTTGCCACAAATTAATCAGTTGCGACTCTGACTAAAGGTACGACGAATGCAATAGGTGTTGCACTGCAGACAACCAGATTGTTTAGCTCATTCAAAAACAAAAACAAAGTTCTACGTCGAATGAAACAACCAGAAGTTTGTAAAATAGGGTTTCTACTTTATTTCCCGCATTCCAGAAGCCCAGTGATTCATCCACGACGGCATAATGTCCTACCATTCAATGACTAAATGTAACCAAACGCAGACTATGTACTCCATTTGAGGAACTCTGAACATAAAATAAAGTCCATGTTTTGCTGTTACAACAGCATAGAGCTCATTACCCACAAATTCATTAATTCCAATGGTGAAAATATGAAAGTAACTATCTTCCGCATGTCATGCTTAAGCAATCGCAATGAAATAAGTGTATAATTTGCAAACGTACCTAGCATATTAATCGTACCCAGAGTATTGCTTTTGATAGTTTTGACCGGATTGTACATGTAATGTGGCGGCGAAGCAGGTGATGCCAAATGGTAAATACGATTTACTAAAACAGGTTAATATACAAACATACATACAATGACTGCTCCGGTACACTATGTTTACTGTTATTAATAACTAGTTTGAAAGCACAACACAACAAAAAGAAACTAAAAGAATTGTTTCAATTTATTTTGTTAAACAACCGTGTATGATTATAGACTACCGTTTAACAGTTTTTACGGAAAATATACTAATCATTATTTTGTATACACATAAAAGATTCCTTTGCGACATGCAACTAATACTATTTGAAATATTACATCAGCCAAGTGTATACTTGGAATGCATAAGAGAAACTCACGCCAACATAGAACATAGCTACATTTATGATCAAAGCTGCGCATAAAATCGAACGATATCATGATGAACGAAATTCGTTAAATTAAACGTAAACTTTTTTGATTACCAGGAAACGATCTATTTCTGTTTTAATGAATTCGAACTTGGTTATCATTAAGCATCTATTATCCTTTAAACGAAAACGATCGACACCGAACAAAACTCCGTTAGATTTTTTGAATATTTAACTCAGTCTGTATCTTCCGATCCAGCGCATACGATGCGGAGATCAACTACTAGAGTTGTGATTTTCTTCTAGGTACAAGTTAATGTATAACCAGTTTGAGGAAAAAAGGCAAGAAATGCTTGCGAAAAGTTTATTCTGCACAGGTTTCTATGCTTAAAATATCAGAAACTATATTATGAGGAAAGAAAACCTCATGTCCAAGCAGCATCCATAAGACATCATAACTCATTGTTCGTAGTATCTATTGCGTGAGCGCAATTTAGGTGCATACAACTGAGTTGTTCTTTCGTCAAGTCAATTCACGATCGTAAAAAAGATGAACGCGAACAAATCACGATCTTCCCTTATGTACGCGTACACGATTTGCGGTCACTATTTGTCATTTAGCATCGCATTTTACTGACCACGTACCAGTGAAAACACGATTACCAATAGCGTTTTTGCTCGTATGATATAATACGCAAATAGACCGGGAACATTGCTGCCAGATTCAGGATGTTATTTGATAAAAGCGGTCGAACGTGCGAAATGGACCAAATGTGCGCGACTGCAAATTCCATTCGTACATCACAGAGTCCATGTTCGCGTTCACAAAAATGCGAATACCAATGGCAAAATTTGAACGTGAATTTCTGAGCGAATCAACAATTCGTGATTTTACAAAATAATATTGCTGTACGCAGCCAAAGTGAACTCACGCATAAGCACCCTTTGCGTGAATTGTACTTTCTACGATAACGATACATAGAAAGTACTATACGATAATATAGTGTCTTCAACAACGACGTGTTATGTTTTATCTTCAGCCAAACAGAAAACAAAATAATCTGTGACGCTATGCATAAGATGGTTGCTTGGGTTAGCCCAAAGTGGTTGCTTGGATTAGCCCAGACAATGCTGTAACTTTTATAACCAGATGGTCGCACAAGCCCTTGGAAACCCCCAGCGACCACTGCTATTGATATGAAATTAAAAATAACAGATAAGTAATGCCAGCTGAGGAATTTTTCCGGTTGACTGTTAAATATATTTGGCACACAAATTAAACAGGCACATAATTTTTGGCCAACCGTATATCAAGTACACCCAGGCAATTTCGGCGGAAGTTTTAACATACGTCATCTTAAGGGGATGATATCGTAACATATTATATTAAACAATTAAACAGTAACTTTGAGTGTGCACCAAACTTGATGTTTAAGAAATTACCAATAACTATCGTCACTCCATATTTGGTTTTGTAGTAAAAATATTTAAAAAAAATTACCGGACTAAATGTTTACCAGGCTTTGGAATAAAAATATTATACTTAAGCTATTACAACTGAACAGAAACAAACATTAGTAGCCAATTACCAGATATTTCGGACGAACGTGCACCAACCTACCGAAATTTCTGGAACGATTTATCTTATATTTAAGCCACCAGCTTAGAAATTTGGTCCTTGGCCTATCATTAAACTTTGTCTACGGCTCTAATTTTGTGCGCAAAACGTATCAGCCAAAAGCAGACTAATTCAAACAACATAAGTATAGCAACTTTAAGAAATCTTTGGCTGAAACGCCCTGATATGGTGTACATTGTTCAAAGTTAACGGTTGAATTAAGCGCGACCAGCTCATCAGTGCCGAGAAGCCAGCATATACGTTATCATACTTATAAATATACAGTACCCCCAAAAATGACTGTACCTCGCTCGTCCAAAATATTTGTTCTAAAATATAATTTTTATTAATATTATTTAAATAGTTTCGACATCTCAAGCGAGCAATTTGCTCGAAATGCGACGATCAGTTCTGGCGCGTACTGTCTATAGAATACGTGCGTAATAGCATTCCACCTATATAAATATATTATTGAAACGGAGCGAACGAAATGAGCGGAGTTTCCACGTAATAGCATTGCCAGCGGAACAAATCGTAAAAATTTCTTTTTGTCCGGCTGTGAAGATCATAACTCATGTCAGCACAGGGCTGTAGCTTATCTTTAGGGCCGGACTAGTTTATACAACATTTAAATGGCATACAAACACAAATAATGCGGCGTTCATGTTATAATGTCCCCGCTGTTTGGAACTTTTGACCGATTGAACTTTAGTCGCGACCCTACCGTATAGACAGTCAGGGTGACGCCCATACTGTACATCAATTTGCGACGGTGTACCACACACCCCTAGCAACTACATTTTTTCTTGACAGTGTTGTACACACCCTTAGCCACCAATCTAATGCGAATTAACTATAACGGACACTGTCTGTAGCTAATGCGGTTTATTAGTCAACTGTCCTGTGCAGTTTTTTCTAAATTTACGATATTTGTATCTAGTCCATATGAACATAGCTCAAATAATTCCGAACACTATCAATAAACCTGCCAGCAGACACAGTGTGCCTGACACTGTCGAGAAGTGGTGATATGCGTAACTAGCAACTTTGAAAAAATTTATTAAAAACATGGGGATGTCTAAGACACCCTGTTGTCAACAGTGTGCCTGAAACTGTGTGGTCTACATAGGTTCCAAACGTTGGGGACATTATAACGTGAACGCCACATAAGGATAATATTTCAAACAAGGAACATTTCTTAGTGTTCAGATCCGTTCAGTTTCCACTCGCTTGCGAGATACAATTATACAGTTGCACAGTGCGTTGCATCCCACCTACATTAATAATGCGGGAACTACCGCTATAATAACTCTGTGCAGCAACAGCGAGAACGTAAAAGTGTGCATTCTATTCCAATGCTTGTGTTTATTCTATCGTAGTAGTAGCTAGAATCCAATCCACAGAGTGCAATCGAAGCGGAAAAAATTTGAGTAGATTTAAATGTATTATTTTAGAAATCTTATATTTAAAATTGATTTTATTCATGGTATCGTTAGGCGATTTGAAACTGTTGCGATAATTTCCGACAGAGAATAATCGTCATGGGTGGAATTTATTCCACTTGGTTTAATTAAATTATCGCATTTTTAATTAAACCGAGTTAATTAGTATCGAATTAAACACAAAAGTAATTTCTAAAAAATAGAATATATTCCAGTCGATTTGCTTTGATGTCAAGATTATTTATATTTGGAAACAATTTGGTGTGGAACCGCTTTGAAATTAAAATTGATTCCAAATTTAAATAATAAATCCTAACACTAATTTTTACCATGTCGCTGCATACATCTTCCTGTAGTTCCCGTATAAATAACCAATGCATTATTTAAAGATAGCGTCGTATAAAATCTATTGTAGCATCACTAATAAACCGGATTGCGCGAAATAGATCTTATCCTTTTAGCAAACATTTAGGATTTCTGAATTTACACTTTCGCAGTAACGCTTAAGAAGCAATTTATTGCTGTTACAGTCAAAACGACTTAATTGGCCCGAACCGGTGTGCGGTTGTCACTACACATAATTTTGTGATAGGAAAAGCTCCAGCTTTAGAGTAATGCACATTTAAATATTTTTTGGATCTACCGCATCAGAATAATTTCACCGATTCATGTGCCGTTCATGTAATATTAACACATTTCACGTAAAGTATAACGGGCTAAAACGCATCGAGTCAGGAATTTTCACTCATCTTAGAAAAGAACAACCATAAAATTATTCTGAATGTAGTTGTGTTCAAAGAAATTCCTCTATATAAAAATTGACCTCTCCACGAATTGGGCTACAGGAATTCGGCTACTCGCCCAGGTCAATCCCTATTATCACATAGATATTTTCAGCTAATCGCAAAAATGATCGTCCTAACAATAAAGGGCTATAAAAACCCGATATTTCTGCTTATATTTCCACTGTTTATGACAAAATCCTAAGTAAAATCGTCTTGCAGAAATACGCATTTGCAGTGCTGAAATAATAAATATGCATCAAAACAATAAAAATATTTTAATTCTTTGAAAAACACGGAAATAATGCAATTATAAAGAACCTCAGTTGACCTCGGGGCACGGTCCCTCCTCCTTCTGGTTAGCTGGGGAAATTCCCGCGGAATGGAGCTTGGGGCCCTTTGATCCAGTGGAGAGGCCGGACAAAGTGCTATATTCTATGCATACACCGCCGAATTGTACAACCTTTCGCGTCAAATTTTCACCTTCGAAATAAATCGGATTCACAACATCGTGATGGACGAGTTCGAAATTTGGATGCCCGATCCAGTGCTCTACATTGTACCGACGACCAGTAAAGAAATTGTCCAGAACGATTACCTCGTGGCCGTCTTCCATTAATGCGTCCACTAGATTCGAGCCCACAAAACCAGCGCCACCAGTCACCTACAATCGTACACACTCGAATAATATAAACAACTGAGCAAATGCAATACCCTTTCTCTTGCACAGTTATGCTATTCTGTCAAACTGCAATGACACGTTAATTCAAAGTTGCATCAAAATAGCCACTGAAACAACAACTCTATAATACATAAATAAAAAGAATCTATATTATCTTTTTGGAAACCACAATATATCGTTTTCCGCGTTTAACTATTTTCGCTGAAAACTGACTTGATTTTAAATATATTAAAATGTAAACCTAACTTCAATAAAACGTATTGCTCAAAACAAGCATACTATTTTGGTTGCACTTTTAGACAGTATACTTTTTGAAAACAAATATTTAGTATTCAAAGGCACGGGATTCCTTACACTAGAATCGAAGTTTCACCAAGAAACTGCTATACAAAACATATTATGTTATCATTAATCTAATAGCACACAATTGTTATGTGGCAATGAGCCGACATAAACATATTGTTGCATACTTATAAGCACTGATTTTGGATTAAATCCAGTGAATGCAATAATTCGTTTCTGACTCGACAAATTATCACAAGCGTCTGCGTGAGAAACACAGTATAAAACTAAGGCTAGAATCTGCAACATAACAAAACGTTACCTGAAAGTTATATCATTATGGTGACTAAAAGTTAATTTATTCTCTCTGCAATTGGGGAGGCACATTACAGATAACATCGTATAACAAATACATAAACGAGCTTCACGTTAGCAACTGATACGCATAAAACCTAGCCTTAAATACTTACCAAGATTCTTTGTCTGTCCATATAGTTAAGCTTCTTCACACGAGGATAATATTTGCGTCTAAATAGAAATAGTATAAATTATGTGCACAAAACCACTACACTCTTTATCCTTTGACTAGTGCTACGAGTTATACAAACACAACATTACACACTGCTACCGGAAAAAAACTTTCGCACAACGGCGAATCGTTTGTGTTATGAAAAAAACAGACAACTGAGATTTAAACTATATAATAGTAGAAGTGACAATGTAGTCTTCCGGCTCTGAACAGACGAGTCTAGCCTATGAAGTGTCGGTGAGAGCCAGTCTGAGCCTTATGTATCTGGGAAAGCCGCGGCCGGCTCTTAAAAGGTCTTTTCTAAACAACAAACGTGTTGTAACTGCTGATGCTACGTAGTAAAGTCAGCCAACAACATGAACAGCCAAGATAAACCGAGTTCGTATCTTAAAAGGTCCAAAAGCAATTTATATAATTCGTTTGATTAATACGTTCCTTCTTGAAACGCAAACATTTATTATTAGAAGCCTAAGAGACGAGCCTGGATTTCCATCGGAACAGCTGAGCCAAGTGAACCGAGCCTGGTTCAACAAGAGCCGGGCCGCGCCTGAGACCTGTCTGTGAGAGCCGAGTCGGACATGTTTTAGGAAGACCTGAACCTAGCCGTCCATGGCTCAGGAAGAGCAGCGCCGAAGCAGAGTCTGAAATTCTGACTCTTTCTCATCCCTGCTACAAAGTTTTACGAAAAGTAAAATATTGCGGCGACAAAACTGGAACTACATAGCACTAGAGTACACCAGAAAATTACAACGAATCCCATAGTGATTATTCTGATACGAATATTATTTCCAGATACAGAGATTGAACTTCGCAGAAATAACACAATGACTACTGTGAGATAATGCGTAGAGTGAAAATAAGAAAACGAGTGCGGAAATAGAGTTTTGTACGAGCTCTTTTTAAAACTAGTTTTACACAAGAGTCTACGTCTACCGCATACCAAATAATAATATTGATTTTTTATGAATATTAAAAATACAGATATGCAGAAGTTATGTATCAAAATTCCCGAACAGAATTAGAAAAAAACAAAACAATATAAGCAGATTTTAAACAGCTACTGTGAAGATGGGCCCTTTCTGATCGAACTTTCGTCTTTTATGATTTAAAATTTTAGATGCCTAAATATATAAAAACTCATTTTTGATGAGTTTCTATATTACTCTTGCCGGTGCTAATAATGTTCTTTGTTCTATACAGTTCACTACAATATCTACAAGCCTCAAGAACGACGAACCTCTACGGGACGTATATTGTTCATACATTTGTTGACGCAGTTATTGTTTTAATGTATTTTTAAATTAGCGTACGATAACTCTTGCAACAAAAATGTCTTTCCATTCAATCGTAACATTATCCCGTGTGTTACATTGTCGCTCACAGAAATATTGAAAACCGAAAAAATAACGAGTTCCAGTATTGCAATTAATTCATGAATTTTTTTGAAGATGGTAGTATTTAATTACATAAACTCCATTCGATTCTGTTACTACATTCAATTTATAATCAGGTTTTTGCGGAAAACATAATTTGCAACTGAGATCAGTTTCATCTTTCTGTGTACAAGCTTACAATAATCTCCACATAATTAAGCAAAACTTTTTTGCTTATTACAAACATTATATTTTTGTCAAACAAACACACCCTTCAAGCTTCTCTGTCAATTTGTCCACTTTGAAATTTAACATTTCAATTTCGCGCTTAATGTCTTTGATGGCATCGTTTTCAAGCAAATCATTCGTTCGACTGAAAGCAATAAATAAATATTTATATGAATAATATTTCATTTTATATGCATATTTATAGCACCGAAATGCTAGAACGGCATAATAATGACTGTGCCGCCAATTTACAAATAATATATGTTAAGAGTTTCCGATTGTCGCTCCAAAGTAAGACAAAAAAACAAATTGAAAAATTTGACTCTTCTACGCACCAACTATATTGTTCGTTTCGCTTCCTGTCTGACCGGGTCCCGAACATTATATTCTTAAAAGTGATGCTTACGCCGTTATTTAAATTTAATTTGTTCTGTTATTTAAATGCTGTATTTGACCTGACTAATCACCCTTTAAACTGCGTTTTTGACTTCGAAATAAGTAGTTGTAATTAAGATTTGTAAGTATAATAAATATCATTTTTACTTACTATTTCAACTATTAGGCAGTCTCCATTTAGTGACCATATTAATTATAATTTTTAACGATTATATCAAAAAATTTGTATATAAAGAGATGAAATATGGCTACTTGAAACACCGTTTTTTGTCTCTACCTCCTTAATCCATGTATCTGATGAATAATACAGAACACGCCACAATTATTGACAGCAGCTCGGTAGCAACTGGTTCGTGGGAAAACTAAATTTTATATTTTGTTTTTTGTTCGCGTGCTGGTCGCTTCCTTCGTAAGGAGACAACGAATTGTGGCGAGTACTGTAGTGTTTTAACAAAGTTGTATGTCCCTTCCTTCTAACAAAGTTGTAGACTATTCGTCCTCTAGTAAGGAAAGTAGAAGGAACAAAAACTCTGTCCAATTAATAAAATGTAACTTTCCAAGTACTTTGCTCACAAAATCCAACATCATAAGCCTTGTAAAGTTACTCTCGAAAGCAAGCACCTAACCTTAAAATTTGCTTAAAAGCAATTTACACCTGTTAATTGAAAAATTCCATGCACACATGCTTTATTGCAAGACAATTCAAGCTTCGTACAACTGAGTAAAATTGAAAGTGCCGACTTTCGTTAATGATCGGCTTTCTACTAGCGCATACGTATAAATAATAATTATTATCTCTCATCTACATAGTATAACGTTGCATTGAAAGTTACATCTAATTTTTGCTAATATTCATCAATTAGTCCTTCCAGCATCTAACTGAGTCAAATTTTACGTGCACACAACGAAAATGCATTATCTATTATACTTGTAATAAAATATAATGCGTTTCCGAAACACCATACCCACTATCACGCCAGTCTTTACTTCTGAATGTTTGCTCATTCAACTCAGACGGTGTCGGTTTCCTATAAGGAATAAATTTCGAACGAACGGCCACACCATCGACTGTGCCATCTAAAGAGATATCACACAAGTAATAATATAGCAGTGGTATAAAATGAAACGTATTCGGGCTTTAAAGATATAGCGAAGACGACCTGAAATAAGATAAAACGTATAATACTCCGAAACGGGCATTTCAACGCTAATATTTTGAAATACAGTACTCGCTAGAAATGAGTGTCATCTTTCGAATGAACGTACATCGAACAGCAGTAAACAAAATTTATTTATTCTCGAACACACGACCACTTTTTCAACAAACTTTGACAGCACTAGAACAAATTTAAAAACCCTTCAAAATTTTTGAACACGACTTGAACAATTCCAACAAAATTTTGAATTTATCGAACGAACATCGAATAAAGTTCGACCGAATAACGAAGGAACAGCACTAATTTCTTAAGAGTACAGTAGCTATGTAAAATATATTTCAAAAAAAGTTTTTAATTGCGGAATATCTATTCCTATATGGGGCAGCGCCGCTGAAATGCAGAAAGATAAATTCATTTTGTATTGAATGATATAGAGATTAACAACTATTCACGCGCAACCAAAACAGTAACTATAAATAACTAGTAATTCACAAAGCGACGGCAACGACGAAATACAATTGCCTTTATCGTATTTAGTAACCCTGAAAGCCTATAGACACGATAGGTTGACCTACATACGTCTATATTGAAAAAGCGGAGAAATTTTACTATCAAATTTTGCTCCGGCACCGTCCCACCGGGTTAATAGCACAGCCAATATAGTGTTAAATCAGTTAAATAAACCAGTTTAACGGGAGATATATAACATCCCATAATTCACCACAATAGGCAAAAACTTGCTTTGTAAAAATATTTTCACTATTTAGGCATTTTTTAAACTTTGGTTCATAACTCGAAAACGGTAGCTCTTACAAAAATTGCCTACCAGAGATGCTTGAATATACTTAAAACTATATATGCATTAGTGTGTGACGTCTTATTCATAGAACGTTGACGATAATAGCCTTAGTGCATCGCAGTCCAAGGTCCGAAGGTAGGGGATGATATAAATTTTTGGTTCAAATTTCAGGAACTCCTAGCTTACCCAAATTTTGCTAAAATTTTTCTTCAAATTACCCAGTTTTTGACAAAATTTGCCCCAATTTAGAAATTTGTGCCAATTTCCCCAAATTGTCCAATCGTTTCAAAAGGGGTCAGTGTGTCTTGAGCGCTAGAGCAGTGGGAGGATAGAGAAGGAGTGCGCGGCCACAGGGTGGAAAAATATATGTACTTTGACTGGCGGAGGCGATCCGACCATCTTTAATCAGGGCAACCCTCTATGGACACCTATGCCTTACTGCTATGGTTTAATTTCAGCGCTTAGTGGTTGGAGGTAATGAGTATTTTATCCACATTTGCCGTGAGGCATAGACAAAGCAAAAGTGTCTTTTAAAGCCCAAGGGAATTAAAGATTATTGTCCCCGAAGGTTTTGGTTCATATTATTTGCTAAACCGAGTGATCTACTGGCTCTCGCGCTTTAACCCCGCCTGAACCATACATACACTCAGTAAATATGTAATAACGCCGTAAATTCCGTATGATCACAGTCTGATTGATTACAAAGCGACTGAAAGTATGCGATGCTGACTGGCGCGTATTAGAGACATCGTGTAAATGGCGTATTGCGTGCTTAGAGCAATAACAATTATACCTTTGGAGTTTTGATGAGCTCAGTGTGTTACACAGTTATTAATACCGCGAAAACATTACAAATATGTAAGTATCCGACATACATAATCTATTTACCAACGTTTATGTTCAGAGGCTATATAAATAGTAAAAAACATTTTGCGATTAGCTAAATCATTATTATCACGAATGAAAAACTCAATCGTCGTGGCCTGAGCCGGATTTCTGACCATCTGTAATATATAAATTAAACGACCACAAATTTTTGACTTTGAAACCGAGAAATTTTTTTTTCTACGATCAGCGTAAGCTGCAATTTTAGCATCTGTTGCCCATATTAGTCATAAAATGCAGTAATACTGACGAGGACATGCATATATAATGATACATTATACATATACATAATATACATATAAAATGTAAATACAAGCATAATATACATATATATTACGATATATGTATATAATATAGAAAATGTTTGACCCCTTTAACCCTCAACCCGAGCTCGGGGTCAGACTTGACCACGAGAATCCCTATATTGCCACAAACCTAAGGGTCTGCTCATATGTCCACTCCGATCCGATAGGTGCCCATGCAATTTCATCGTATCCGAATCGCATAATGCTTTGCGAAAAAGTACAAGCAAAATACACTTTAAGCGAGATTCAGAATTTGGTCGTAGCGGACAGAATGCAATTTGTTAACTAATCGAATAGGATTGGATGCAGTAAGAACACTAATATTGAAGATGCATAAAACTAGTTTTGCACCGCACGGCCAGTACCTTTTAACCTATCTATGACTAAGTTGGTAAGCGATATTGTAACGAAGAAATGTGCTAAAAACCCATATATATGCGTATGCTAAACATTTGCACAACCCACTAATTCTAAAACTAAGTTAGAAGACAGTTTTTAGATCGCATATTCACATATTATTTCGAAGCTGGAAAACACTAGAAAACGTCCGCGTCAGTTAGCTTTCAAACGCCCTGTATAGTACAGTCATTTTTAATAAAAGCAATTACACTTCGACATATAAAAACTTTCCTGTTGTCATTTATGATTAATTTCTAGCCGTGCCACTGAATAACTGTACACCTTCAATGTTGTATTACTCAGCCGTAGAAGTCCCAATTATCAAATCCAGACTAGCAAAATTAAATAATGTATAACCGAGTTTTGGACTGCTTGTTTGCTTATAAAGAAGTGTTCTGTGTAGCAATCTTGACAGATGATGAAATCCTTAATATATATAATTTAATTTTTTTAAGTTCTGCGTGACAAAATATAATAATTGCGAGCGACTTTCCAATTTATGAGGATGGATTTTTTGTTGCTTCTGTAAAATGTTCTCTTTAAATTTATATATAAAATAGTTCAACTTCCGCAATTTTTATGCTGTCTGTAAATATTTATGATTCGTCTAGAAACTTTTATGGCCAACACTAACAAATTTATGTATAAACATATACTGTCCTTTACACATGAACTCTTATAGGTTTTTACGTAAACCATGAAAAAACTTTCTCGTTCTTACGCCGCAAACCTTATCCGTACAAGTTTAGCTCTGTATGCCAATTTATACTTCTATCCTCCTGAACACGATCATAGAATTATTTTTATTTGTGAGAAGTTACACTAAAAATAGCTATATGGAAATGATGTTATTCCTTTTTATAATACAACTGTTAATAATGTTTCATTCAAACTAGATGTGAGAATTTGGGCTCCAAGCTCGGCTCTGCTTGACTGTACTGCTAAGCCCAACCTGTCATTATGTCTGAAGATATGTCTGCGAGAGCCGAGCTAAGGGTTTCTAGAAAAACTATGGTCGGCTCTTGAATTTTTTTCTGAAACAACATACATAACTGAACTCTGAATATTAGCGGTCAAATCCGTTCTCATATGGTGAAAACTGAGACTATGATTTTTGTGAATTTTTTCTTGTGACATCCACAATAAAAAATTTGTAACGAACGATCATATAGTGAGATTGCTTGAAATCTAGTATTTGTACCATTTATATAGGGCCGAAAACGAATTACACTCTCGTGAAAGTGGAAACGGGGTCGGATCAAAATAAGATTTTGGCTGGATCTTAGGAAAAGATGCAGAAATTTCAGCAAAGCAGGTTCATGTTGTAGAACAAATAAGGCTCTAAAAACTGTATATAAAACTTTTGGACAACATTTAACACTTTTGCCTTTGGAACCAAGATTAGGGTTTGAATAAGCTTCAAAAACAACCAAAAATCCGAATTATACAAAACGGTAGTATCTCCATAACCAATGAAAATACATTGGTCTTCTTAACCAATGAAAGTATATTGGTCTTCTTAACCAATGAAGTATATTGGTCTTCTTATACTCATTTTGCAGGGGGAGAGAAGGTCTATGAAGCTGCATACGGTACTTATGCCGTAGAATTAAGTTAAATGGGTTTTGAATTGACGAAACCTGAGACTTAAGAAAGCTGAAATAGACGAAAACGCCATATCCCCATAACAAACGAATTATACTCTGACTTCAAAAATCTCACTTTGATAAGTCCTGAGTTATTACAGTACACTAGAGACAGCAAGAACAACCGAAATAACTTAGACTCGGCTCCTAAATGCTCTAAAAGCAATTATATACTAGTAACTCTATCGAGATTGCAGAACGTAGTGAAGCATAGGTACACCTACGAATACACCTTTTGCGTGCGCATCACATCAGCTCTCGATAGCATTCGTCGATATGCTATATGTGGACATCACACAATACCAGCACAAGTTACAACAAAACTAACACCAGCAATGAGTTTCCCATGCCCGAAAACCCCTCAGTGAAACTTTTCAGCCGCCCAGGACGTCAGACCAAATTTTCGAATTTTGGGACGAGGAACCATGAGGGTGCCATACCTTAAACCCCATAACTCCAAAACCGGAGCCTTAATCGGAAAAGAAAAAAGAGGCATCGGAATTTATCATTTTACCATGAAATAAAACCAACTGAGAAAGAAATTAGAATGTTAAAATAAAAATAACCTTGCTTCCGTGAAAGGTACTAAAAAACCGTCATTTTGACCTCTGACCCCAAACCATGGGGCGTCATACCCCAGTACCCATGGGTCGCAGAGCAAAACCAGCACCGGCAATGAGTTTCCCATGCCCGAAAACCCTCAAGTGAAACTTTTCAGCCGCCCAGGACGTCAGAACAAATTTTCTAATTTTGGGACGAGGAACTATGAGGGTGCCATATCTCAAACCCCATAACTCCAAAACCGGAGCCTTAATAGAAAAACAAAAAGGCATCATGTTAAGATAAAATTAACCTTGCTTTCGTGAAGGATACTAAAAACCCTCATTTTGACCTCTGACCCTCAACCATGGGGCGTGATACCCCCGTACCCACGGAACCATGGGTCGCAGAGCAAAACCGGCCCCGGCAATGAGTTTCCCATGCCCGAAAACCCTCAGGTAAAACATATCAGCCGCCCAAGACGTAAGAACAAATTTTCAAATTTTGGGTCGAGGAACCACTGGGGCGCCATACCCCCGTACCTCAAACCCAATAAATCCAGAACCGGAACCTTAATCGAAAAAAGAGGCATCGACATTTATCATTTTACTATGAATAAAATCATACAGAGAAAAAAATTCGATAGTTAAGATAAAAATAACCTTGCTTCCGTGAAGGGTACTAAAATGGGGCCAAAAACTCACATTTTGACCCCTGACCCCAGAACCAGACCCCAAATCAAAAACCGCTCGGGGATGTACACGGTAAATCGACTATGGCGGTTCGAATGAGCCCAAGATCATGAAAATCGGTCAAGGCGTTCTCGAGCTATGGCCGATCACACAAACACACACGCGGAATTTAAAAGATTTCTCCCCTGCAACACACAATCTCCAATAAGTTTCACTACGTTCTGATAATATATAATTAGCTTGTGTATAACGCTCCCTCTTGAATGGAAAATATTTATTATAAAGAGCCTAAAAGCCGAGCCTGCCTTTCCATCGAAACTTCTGGGCCGAGCCGTACATAATTCATGAAGAGCCAAGCCCAACCAGACTTAAGATCCTGTCTGTGTCAGTTGATCCGGACATATTTCAGCAAGCCCCGAGGAGGCCTACGAGGCAGAGCTTGAAAATGACTCTTTCTCACCTAAAGTTCATACGTTTACTTAATACACAAAAGCATTACGTAACAAATGTCACTGAGTCTGTTATATATTTTGCACAAACACATTGTCAGGCAAATACTGTCCAAAAATAAAAGGTATGAAAAGTCCCCAGGTTATGTTTGGGCACGGGTGCTGATGTTTCGCTTCGTAACATTAACAGCCACAGTTGTGCCAAGCACTAGCCATGGAGGGATTCCAGTTACGGACACATAAACCCTGTTTAACTTTAGAGCAAGATAGTACTCACTTTACTGGTGTATAACGTGGTCTTAGTCTCGTGCCCAAGAAGATGCGACACAAAACGATCGAATAACCGACCTCTCGCTTGTGATACCTGCGCCGATAATTTAGACGCTACACGGTCAATGTTGCCCAAAAATAACATTTTTGTACTACGACTATTCCTCTGAGTTTAAAAATTTTTATATGTATAAAATTTAAATGCATTATTGTGTAGTAGGAATCTATCACATATCACTTAATACCCTAATAGTGTGAACACACGAATAACACATTGATAGACATTAAAATATCACCCGATCCTTGTATTAAATATAGGTATATTTTTTATAGGACACAAAGGGAAATAATACTACTGATGGGCAGAGATATGGTTTACCATGGCCGGATACCCGGGTAAAATGGTAGAATATATCGGATAATTCGAATATAGACAGCATTATCCTAAAATTTTAAACTTTTATTTAGCTTCAAAATTATATACCAAACTTTGCCATTCACTATTACAGGTGCATTTTATGGTGTATTAAAGATTTGAAGCATAAAATACCATTACCTTTTGATAAGGAGCTTTCGCACCAATATATGCTATGTAAGTTACACAACGCCTATTTTAGTAAACACTAATTTATAGTGAACACGATTTCATCTTATAGTTTATTATAGACACTAATTTATTCAGAATAAAGTAGAAATTTCAGATATTTTTGGTATCCTGGATCTTGATGGGGTACCAGGGAATCGTCATAACCCAACTGTAAACCACAGAAGCAGGGTTGGCAAAGATTGCCAGTCTGCAAGTTAAGTCCAAACAACCAGGGCTACATACCTATTTAGGACAGAAAATGGAAGTTTGTCGCATCTACAGTTGATTATTTGACTTTAAAATGTTCAAGCAAATACGCTGCATAAAACGGTACCAATTTTAAGATATATCTAATCCTTGAATTCTGGCAATTCTCACTATATAAAGTAAAACTATTTTGATCAAGCTACGGACATATACCTCAAATCATCTCGCGGGAGATTTTCAAATATTTCCTAGTACATAAGATATTTTAAAATAAAATATAGAAATATTTTTAACCCTTTGACGCATGTCGTTGATCTTACGCAACTTAACACAACTTAGCGCGTTGCGATGCGTACGTTTCGCGTGTGTAAATCTGATAAATTCCAGATTTCGACGGTTTTTTCTTTTATAACTAGACTCAAATAAAAATTCACAAATTCTGACTCGCACCCTTAGGTTTTCTAGCTGCGACCATGATGATGCCACTGTAAGGGAGGCTGAGGTTGAATAAAACGTTTCTTAAAAAACCATAAATATTTCTTTAAACCAGTGTGTCTTAACTAAATGCGGTAAATAGTTAACCTTCAGTTGTTACTCGATTAAAGGCCGCTTTGCTATAGCTACCACAACTTCCTGCTTCTCGAACACCCTTAATAGTTACCATCACTTAACTTCGGTTAGGTTATCATCCTCGTCAATTCATCGTGTATGACCAACTTGCTCCTGCTTGTTTTAAAACTAAAAAACCGTAACCATTGGTTCACAGAAACGCACTGTGTATTAAGGACACATTCTGACAACGTTGACAGATTTATCCAAGCCTTATTTCAGGCAACTTTAGTGAAAAGGTAACTTTACCGCTGGTAAACAAATACATTTACTGACGGGCCTTCCAAACTGTAGTGTAAGTGGCCCCCACATGCTTGGACATTTTATAGCACATATTTTATATCTATCAAATGTTTCTTTTCTCGCTTTTGCGCGCTCGCAAGCGCCGGTGCTACATTGTCTAAGCGTTAGTGTTTGTATCTATATATCAGTACCATTTCATTTTCTGAAAGAAATAAAAAATAAATCATGCTTCATTGTTACTAAGCCATCAAGTCAGACAATGCAGTAAGACACTTTGTCTTCACATATTTCAAGAACTTGCAGTGTGCATTTTCCCAAAATAAATTCAAACACCCGTCTGCCCTAAGTGATCAAAAATAATCCCGACAATCAAAAATAATCAAAGATAATAGTCGGCCTAGCTATAACAGTTTTAATCGTCACTACCTGCATATTCGGTAACTAGTGAGCTACAGTTCTGACGCTATTAGTAATTTCAGACTTCGTAAACTATTTCTTATAACAGAAAGTATGTCACGCAGAGCACTGGCCAGCGGAATTGGAGCCAAGGTTCTAGACAAAGTAAGTTATATATCTGATTAAATTTCAGATTTGCATTATTAGACGCGCAAAACACAAGCACATGCGTTACAGTAGTTGTAGCAGGCAGTTTCTGCACCAAAAATAGAGAAACTGTATTCCGATATTACAATGTTAGAAAACCTAAACAATAAACACATACGGGTAAAATGACAATGAGCTTACCCGCTACAACAGTAAGCTAGACTGACAAATTTTTCACATGTAACTAGCATAGACTAACTAACTAGAATGAGGACTAAACGATAGAGTGTAAATAGTATCAAAAAACGCAACTGGGCCCCAAAATATATTTGTCGATTCTGTGCCAATTAGTTGACCAGCAACGATAGAAGGAAGCTTTTTGTACACAGAGGAGATAAAGGCGATAAACAGAATTGCAAAACTATAAATTTCAGTGTAAAATGAATATCGGAATTGACATGTATCAAGCCGTTAACTGACACTGCATGTCCTTAGCATAGAAAATAAACACATTTAGCTAAATATCCATATTTTGACATGTGTTTTCATACTGCTAAACACAGTACCACAACAACATATAGCACTGAAATTGACAAAACATTTGATATTGCTATAATGAATCTTGACGACATCATATTTGGGACATATTCTGCTCTCTGGGTCAATTATAAAAGCGTCTGGTGTTATACTATTCTTTCAAGAACTTTTGTTCACAATCTACGAAATGGACATTAATAAGAGCTGCTGCGCTACTGCTGTGTAGGCCACTAGGTCAACGTTGCTTAGTACTGGTGTCGATCGAAGAATAGCCAATAGCAGCAGGTAGAATAGCAATTATAGCATGTGGTAATAGAATCGGACCGGTTACCTACTAAACCATGTTCTAGGCCATTCGACAAAATTTGGGGTCCAGAAGCAAGTGCGTAGCCAGGGGGGGTTGCGGGGGTCGCGACCCCCCCCTTTTGGCTCAAGCCCAAACAAAATTTTTTTGAACGATTCCTGTTGAAAATCATGTCGGAAATTGTCCTAAAATTATCCTCTCTCGCACTAGAAAACAATTACTTTCAACCGTATTTTTGACCAAACTTCACATTTTTGTATAAAAATTCGCTATTTTGGCAACAGTTACATTTTTTACTTGTTTATGGCGTACTTAATATACCAATTCTGGACCCCGCTTTCACATTTCTGAGCGCGACCCCCCCCGGACCTCCCCCTTTTAGGTACCCACTGAGGGCCGCGACCCCCCCCCCTTCCAAAATTCCTGGCTACGCCCTTGTCCAGAAGGATAATATTTCATGATTTGCATTAAATAACAGATACAGGTTACATTTAATATAGAAAAAACACTTTAAATACGATACTTATTTACTAAAAATTGAAGAACTCCTCAATATAGAATTGTCGTGAAAAATTACCTTTGGTCCCCTGAAATGCACCGCGGTAATGATGATAGTCGGCATGGTGTCAGGCGTAATCTCTTTCGAGTACAGAAAACCAAGGCATTATACTGGCGCTGGGTTGTTACACAATTTCCCTTGGAACAATCTTACGCGCCGCAGCTACCGCCCATAATAAAACATTACAAAGGTTCAAGTTGTGCAACTGCAAGTAGAGCTGAGCCACGCATGGTTTTGAAGGGATTCATGGTGGGGTTTAGTATCGGAATACGGAATAAGGAGGAAAGAAGATTGCTGGAATGATGCATAATTAGGTACATAATTAATTAGTTACATCAATTGATTAGCTAAGTAATTGACTAAATAGCACTCATAATAAAATCATAGAGTTGTAAAAGTCGCATATTCATGATCAGCGACATAGAAAACCCCCGAGCTCAAAAACCATCAATTTTGGGGTGATTTTAAAATTTGCTATAAAATTAACTAATTAATTAATTAACTATAAATTAGCATATGCGACCAAGTTTCAGAACTCAAGAAATGTCATATTCCTGATCAGCGACACATAAAACCAATGCGTACATCTTTTTCATTTCTGAGCACTTTGAAAATTTTCAAAAAGTGAGCTAATTAATAATTAATTAGTAATTAACTAATTAGCACGTTTTTAACATCCTCGAATAGAAATAAACACCAGATTCGTAATCAGCATGGCGCGATTGTAGTTTATGCACCAAAATAAAGATTTTCCCCTTTGAACAAAACAAAAACGTTTCGCTTAACAAGTTTGAGTTATAAAATCAAAAAGTCCCCACTGTAAATATCTAGGGTAAATCCAACAATAATTGCCTATATGCACATTATATACCCATTATTCCAACATTTATAAATAAAGTTTTGATATGGTTAAAATACTAGTGTAGAAATTCTGTTCCGACAAGCCAATCGTTAATTATTCTAAATAACATTTCTAATAATATTGCACGTAAGTAAAGTATATATCGGTTTTAGCAAAAAGAAAAGTTCGACACCGAAGAAGCGAAGAAGTTGTTGCAATGGGCGAAAGAGATGACCGGGGAATCGTTTGCCGTTAGCGGTTCCATGCAGGACTTTCAAGCTGTTCTTAAAGATGGCTCTGTTTTATGCAAGTAAGTTGTTTTCCAAAAACAGAGAGCGACGTCAATGGCCAAGGCCGAGAGAAGCTATATATACAGATTGTGCCGTCCTCGACGTACCACATAAGCCTGAGTCGTAGGTACTGTTCTTATATAAGCCACATCCCAAGCCTAAG
Source organism: Trileptium ribeirensis (assembly GCA_030248225.1). NCBI lineage: Eukaryota > Metazoa > Nematoda > Enoplea > Enoplida > Thoracostomopsidae > Trileptium > Trileptium ribeirensis. Next base: position 54,221 of record JASANE010023823.1, on the reverse strand, counting down.
TCGTAAGGGGGCGCTGCCCGCTCTCCCTCACCCTCGAAACCCTTACACTAAGTTGTTCTTTGTTAAGCATATGACACTATGTAATAGCATTACCCTTCAGATTGTCTTGGGCCCGCGGGATAATACGGTTCGCCAATTTACAATAGGTAATAACCGATACTTGGAATGCTTAATTGATACCGTGAAGTAATTCTAAAACTGCCATTATATTCTCAAGTGAACCAATGGAGAGTTTAACTAACATCGAACAACGTGTTCACATTGCGTCCCATCGGATTCAATTAACACGTGTATTAATTGTATGTCGAGTGTTCGCACTGCATCCGATCCGATTCGATATGGCATCATGGTATGCTTTCGTGAATTTTACTGTGTAAATACAGTGTGAAAAAATTTGTCCGAAGAAAACATACGCAAAATTTTACAGGGTTACCACAATTTTTCGGCAGCCAATTTCTCGTTTTCCACGCTTTTTCAGATCAAATTTACCGCTTTTTTGCGCACCACTTTTAATGTTCAATAAGTAAAATTACACAAAACATGCCAAAATACAAAGCTACTCAGAGTACAACTATATTGTACAGTACTCACCAGAAATGACGCTCGAGTACTGCATGTGAGCTATTATATATATATAGAACTTTGAGAACTCTGAGTACAACTAAATTGAAAATATGTCAAAATTGTCTTGCTGATAAAATTTATAGTAAACTTTAAGCCCTCGAAAAACAATTTTGTATTGAAGGTCGTTTACGATTTCTTGCAAAAAGGAAAAACAAATTTTCTTCCAGATTTCGACGATAACTTTCTCGATTTCTTAGCGATTTCCCGTATTTCCGTTGTTTTAGTCTCTTTATCAATTTCTCGATTTTCCCTGTTTGTGACACAAACGAATTTACACACCAATGAGAGCACTGGATACTTACAACATGTAATTCGAATCAGACGACGAGGCGCCAAAAAATATACATGCACACGGTATAGGGTCGGAGCAGAATTTGCTGATATACAGCTTCGAAACGAATGCGATATGACCACCAAACAAATGGAATCGCACGACGCGAACGAGCCGTAAATCATATAATATGGTTGTTTGTCCGATTTAGCATCGTATTGGTGTTAACATATCGCCAAAAATTTCATGTTTCTCATCTCGGAAAGCGTTAATCGAACATGTCATGGAAACCAAAAATATGTTACTCACGTAAAATATAGACAAAACCAATTTAGATTTTCAAATGCAGCAGTCCTGGCCAACACAATTATTATGATTTTCTGTTCTAAATTTAAAAACATTGGGCATGATTTGAGCTTAACCTCTCTGTTGTTTCTAAACTTGACGAAATTACACAATGAATTATGGTTAATTTTAAAATTTTGATAAGAAGTTGGCATTTAGAATGTATGTGTAACATTACGCTTTAAGGTTATATAGCCTCGCAAACTAACATGTCATTTATGACAACGCAGAGATGTGTACGTTCAAAATTTTTGAGCCCGCTGATACCCGCGCAAATGTAACGCTTGCCCATCGCCACTAGGCGCGTACCTACTAGGACATTTTTTTCAGACGCGCAGAGCCCGCAAATTCTAAAGCTATATCGGTGGTATTAAAAGTTTATCATTAGACACTACAACACCATTTTACAGTAATTAGCTTCAAGTTTATAATTCCTTGGCAGCGAATTTCATTGAGATGGGAATGTTATCCGAATCAATGATACATTTTGGCAGCGCAACTTCATACCTCCTAAACAGCTTTGCCAAATATGCCAGTCTCTCATGTTTTTTCAACAACTGTGTGTCCATAAACCACACAGTAACGGTATGCACTAACAAGACCTTTCAGACAGCACTCACTGAAGGAACTGTCCAATTTTCCAAACTGTGTCCCAAACAGAGAAGTACATGAGTGCAATTTGGCAGAGGCCACTAAAAGGAAACCGTGAAATTTTAGCACACTGTCCACAACAGTGATTTATTATGTCCTTCAGTCAGCAACCCCTAAATGGAACCATACGACTTTTTAACCGTACATGTTCTCAAGGTTCCAGGCTCTAGAGAGCGGTACCCAGTGCCGCGGAGAGGGGTTGTGTTCCATGCTTCGGGGGAGGGGTGGTGTTCAATACTTCGGAGGTAACCCCCTGCCCTCCCTATGAGAGGTTATGTATTTAACAGCCTGCATTAGCAGAAACCACACTGTCTTTCAAACAGTGCAGAAATAGAGGGAACCACTTACTCTTGTCGACACCACCGCAATAAAGGGAACCGATATATCTTTTAAAATGTACTCCCGAGCTCATGAGAGCACAGAGCATTCTGAATTAATCTGGACCCGTTTTTAATGAATAATGAAGGCCTTTAAGAAAGAGAAACAACGAATTTAAGCTGGAACTACTAGGATTGGTCAAATTCAAAGCAAATTAAACGGCATAAACGAAAATGTGTAACTTGTCATTTATTGCTTGCGAACATAACCCTTTTTAATGAAAAAGCGATACAATTTTGTTCACAAATAATTTTGGTGTTCACAATCAAAAAGTATGACTAATTTTTTCTTGAGTAGATAGAGTTCGGTAGCGCGTTATTTTTTTCAAAATAACAAAATAGAATGGCCAATGGGCACAGGTTAAGTTTACTCGTGCATAAAAACCGCCAAAGCCGAAAGTCATCGAACATCGGCAAACGTCAAAAATAAACTACACAATAACAGTAAAGTGATATGTATACACCCGTTTCATATTTATGCAAATGTGTCTACAAGCATAATACTCTCAAACGAAATTTAACGACTAGCCTAAATTTTCAAATATACCTCAATACAAATGGTGTAAAATGCAGTATAATATGTGGAGTCGTGCGGACTCCGGGTACCCGCTGGCTCAACTTTTGACCCAGTACCCGACTCGACACGTGGATACCCATCTCCGCACATAGCTCAGTGACAACACCTCAACCGCCGGTCTGATGCATGCTTTTTAGCAAAAATATTTCATCATGTATACCTTTAAACTGAGTGAAAATCTTCGTTGTATAATAATTATTTTACATATCACCAAGATTATCATTTTACAAAAACTTCTTGGTATTATCTAATGAAAATAAATTTTTTTAGTAATGAAACAAAAGCTAACTTTAAATGAAGCCTAATGCCAACAAAAAAGTTCGATATAAATCACTTTGTTTTCAGACTTGTAAACGCGGTGCAAGAAGGATCTGTCAAAAAAATACAACCGCCAACAAATAGCTTTACTTGTATGGGCAACATAGAATCGTTCGTACAGGCATGTAAAAAATTGGGACAAGAAACTGAGTCTACATTTCAAAGTGTTGACCTGTACGAAGGCCGAGATTTGTTTGCCGTTGCTATGACAATGCGTTGGCTAGGCAAAAAGGTAAAAAATATATAAATATTTAAAACTTCTATCTATACATAAAATGTATAAAAATTTTAAATATTTATATATTATATACTTTATTTCGGTGAAACAAAGAATTATTTTATTTTAATATTGCGGGACCGCTAACCCGTTAATGGTCGAATTACCTATAAACACACTTCCATCTACATAACAATGCTTATTGGGTCACCAAATTATTACCCAGGCACTTATGCTGAAGACGTTCAGTAAGGAGTTGAAAATAATACACTGCCAATCGGACTGATCAAACCCACTGAGGAAAACTACGGTAATTGACTAACGAACGAAGTGAATTTGCCCACACAAACAGTGGAGCTCCACAAATTAGACAGTAGAAATGCGATCAATTCGTTTTCCCGCGGTATAAAGACTTTGCTTGTACGTATAGCCGTAACCCATGCATCGATTTTTGTGCGATAGCTCAAATTGCTGGTACTGTAAACTCATAGGAGTAACCATTAAATATTATTACATGAACCGGGATTAAAATTATAGTACAAAGTCCGTTTACGCTTTCTACAGCCTCTTATATATTTATATTATTTTCATATACCAACGAATAGTGTTATTGATACACAATTTTTGTATCTACTGGTGGGTGATACTAGAATTTTTAGCTTTATAATTTTGGTTTGCACTACATTAAATTACATAATTAATAATTTCAGGCAAAGGAACTTGGTAAGTCGTATCCTGATATCAGCTACGACTGAAGCTCTTAATGTAGAGCGATCGCCAGCATTAAGAAGCGATAATTTGCAAACAACAATCCAAGCGACTGATATCTTTTTGTCTTTTTTAATTACATGTTTGACTAATAAAATAATACGGTGGTGATACTGTCAGTGCTATGAATACTGAAAGACCGCAAGATAAAATTTGACATTATACATACCAAGGCTATCATCAAAAATATAACTACGTCACAATATCAAAACATGGTGCCTAGTTACGGCTACAAATAAAAGCAAAACTTTCGCGAAAAATTACCAACTGCTCAATTATTTATTACTCAAGAAACATTTGCTTTCATTTCTGTCCATAGTTGTATATATCCGAGATGGAACTAGATCACCGGGTCACATCTGTGGCTGGGTCACAAAGTCATGGTTTGCGACCCAAATATTGTTCAAAAGCAAGCGCTTGGGGTTTCCGTAACTCAGCGGTTTAGACCCGAACAGACAAAGTGCCAAAAGACGCTGTTATGTTATATTGGGTGTAGTGCAGAAGAGAATGCTTTGTGCCTCTGAATCAGACCAAGCCAATGAGATCGCTGATACACAGTGGACACCAAGTTAGATACGACAGCGGTTAAATTTGGGATACTTTTGCCGGGAAAAGACGTTTAACTCCCTTCAGCCCTCCGGAGACACTTCAACAATATTATATCCCTAATAGTACTCATAAACACATATAAATGTCAAAGAAGCCAAAAGGGGTCAGATTACCCTGGGCTTAAATAAAGGTATGTTGGCATCACAAAAGGAACACATTTTGAAGCATGAGGCACTATAATCGGACAACATGCTAGCGAGTTAATTACATCGACAACAACATTAACTTTTAGATTAGCCAGCAACGATCGCTATCCATACCAACTAAACTCCATGTGGACTCATTTTGTGGATTCTTTTGGTGGCATTCATAACTCAAATTTGCAACGCCGGATCGTCTCACGTGATAGCTCAAACGAAAGCTAAAAATCTCTTATTTATGCGTTTAGTTATGACCGAAAATTTATTCCAACTCCTTCCCCCTAAAGGTGGGTCGAAATAGGTCAAAATCTGATCTACAAAACAATTTTATGGTTGTATCTCGACAACAGGTGTATTTCAATCAAACCCAATTACAGCTGATAGCAAAGTAATTACAGCTAAATACGATTATGTATATAATATAACATATGCACGGTACGCGCCAGAAATGTCCGTCTCATTTCGAGGGAGCGAGCGGTGCGGTCGAGATTTGGAAACTATTTAAATTAATAATAAATTCTATTTTTAGAATGAAATTATTTGGAGCGAGTCGTGAGCGGGGCCTGCTTATCAGGGAATAACCGGAACGGGTACCATCAACCGGGCCCGTCCATTTAAACCGAATCCGGAACCTGGTCTTCGAAACTTTTACATAGCGAAATAGATAAAGGAAAAAATAATGTGCTGTGGATTTAAAGTGTAATAAAAGTAAAAATTTTACATTACACTTAATATATTGCGATGACATTATTGCCTGTCTAGAACTTTGAAAAGGCTGAGATAGCTACTAATGTACTTATCGATCAAGATTTCAGTTTTTTGTGCACCCAGGATAAAAAAATGTCGTCCACATGCGTTGCATAAACTACGTAAAATATGCGTATAACGTGTAGACCATAGATTAGACATGTCCGTTCTATCTCAAATCGCATCCTTTTACTAGACATGCGTTTATTACATCTTATTTCGTAGGGAACTTGAAATTATTGGTTTATATGGTTCTAAAGATAAAAGAAGATATACTATGATTTTTTGATTCATGGTCAGAAACACTGTTCAGGATAGCGTTGGACATCCAGTGCTTGTCAGATGATTTCCTGATCAGAATGCTATAATTGATGTAAACTGTGATACTCCTTCTCATAGTTTCAATAAATGCGATTCATTACCAAGAAAGTATTTTCCGGCTACATTACAGATATGGTACTTTACTTCAATGTAGACTGATTTACAAAATTTACACACGCACTGTGCGGTACTTGAGACAATTTGTGTTAGTCATGCTTACACCATGGTAAAATACTCAGAATGCAATGTTCAAGTTTAAAAGTCCTGGCCTACGTATTTTTAATCAATGCATACAATTCTGTTACGAGCATCACGTCAAAACGGTTCAATTCGAACTGGCCTGTCCACATTGAGGCGGATGGGAGAGCCCCCTCCACATTCGTCCTCCATCCACTCGGCCGAAACCCCTATATCCATCTAAATCCAAAATTTTTATGTCTTAAAATTTATGTTTTTTGTATGCAAAATGTTACAAAACATTAACTACCACTATTTATAATCCTAAAACGTCGTTTCATAGCTTGAAAACACACGCACGGCAGTAAAGCTACATGAAGATATGAAAATATTTAGTGCAAAATTTATTCCCACACTTTGAAATTTATCGCGAGAATGATCATGTGGACCCCCGAAACCCCACACTTTTCAGAGGGCTGCGCACAGGCCAGTCGGACATACATCGCTGATCTCTGAATTCGTAAAACAGCTGCAACAAACAACCACCTGGCATTGTCTTGTTAATATAAGCTGAGGTTGAACGATTAATACAGGGTCAAGATGAAAAATTCTTACTCAAGTTATTCGTTCATTTCACTTTATTTGCTGGGTTAATATTTTGTTTGGTTTGGTTATATTTTACTTAAGTTTGTTTAGCATTGACTGTAGCGTAGCGGCCGAGTGGGCCAGTAATGCTAGATCGTGGGGCAGTCCAGATCGCTGAAATTGAAACCTTTAATCAAAACAAATTCCATCCTCCGGATTATCAAGGCTGTTTCTGACTACCCAACCCACGGCGCAGCTGAACAGCGTGGGAGACAATATAAAGCCTTGCCTTACGCGGTCTTTATAGAAAACGCCGCTGAGGTGGAGTTGTAGCCAACTATCACAGCTTTATTGCTGCGATACATTGTCCTAATCATGAGGACCAACTTATTAGGAACGCTATCTGCCTCTATAATGGTGAACAGTGATCCGCGGTCGACTGAGTCGAAAGCGGCTCGGAAATCGACAAAAGCCGCCATCGTACTGCGACGATATTCATAACAAGTTTGAAGTAGCTACCGAAGGATCTATACTATTTGATCCATATATCTGCAGCCAGGGGAGCTTTGAGAATCAATCAACATGATTTCACGAATTTCATTCCATATGACGTCAACGTTAAAGTTAAGTTTCGGCTCCGAGAATGCCCTAATGCAATTATTTATACAACATCGGAACTTCTGTCTAGTGTCGGCCTGAAGAAGACATGAATCATGTGAGCGGCTGAAGCTTTTGAAAAACCTGGTGGTAAGCAGTTTAAGGAGTACCTTTACTACAAGCATGGCATTGTTAGTGTTAATTGTGTTACCGTCATTAACCCAGCTACGCCATGGGAGTTATAGATGGATAATGTCGATTGGGTGCGACGTATACGGTGCTAGCCAGGTATCATGATGACGTTCTTTGTGGTTAAAAGCGGTCCTGCTCATGAACAGGTCCGACACTTCGACAAATGACGAGAGTCGAAATCCCATGTTAATATTAATCTATATATATTAACGGTATACCTGTCAAATGTAGATGTGTCTTGAATTCATGGTCCAACATTAAAGTGACCACAGTCCATAAGCATGTGGGTTGGGGATAGGAAATGACCGCTTCAGAAAAAATTGCACAGCAGGCTCTTTGACCTCTGTAGCGCTGGCTTCAGTGAGAGTGTAAGCTGCAAAACCAGGTTAGGTTCACTGGTTTACATCTAAGCGTAGCATCATATATATATAAATGACTAGGGCCTAGGATTAGGGTGCAAATGGTTTACAGAGACCCGAAATGCACAAAAAACGGTCATATCGCCATAAGCGATCTATATGTATAAACGATATTGGACTCTCTCTGCAAGAATTAAATACTTGTGCGGCTACCAAGGAGTATTGGAATGCCCGTTCCAGCGAAAACCGTTTTTGGTTGCCGTCCCGGCAAAAGGAAAAACACATACTGGAACCAGTAATCCAGTTTAACATTTTCTACAATTTGTAAAACGTAAGCAGGGAACATCTTTTCAGTAGGATTTGTCAGTTTACTCTGTAATAGTTGTTAACCTTCATGTTTATGTAATAAGAAACCACATGAACGCTTGTGGCCTGGCCTGTCATTCTCGGGGAAAATTTAAAATGGGGGGATAAATTTTGCTTAAAAATACTAAATATTTCCATATTTTCATGCATTTTTACTACCGTGAATGTATTTTCAAGCTAAACAACAATGTTTTAGCATTATACAGTGATAATTAATGTTGAAAAAACAATTTGCAAACAAAAACATAAATTTTCAGACATAAAAAAATTTTTGGAATCAGTTGAACATGGTAGTTTTCGGCCGAGCGGGGGGGGCGGACATGGGGGAAAATTTCACGAACATGAGGGGATTTAGAAAGGGGGTCAATCAGTCAATGTGTACATTTTGTTAATCTGTATACCATACATTTAAGACTATCTCTAAAACACAGCCAAGAACAGCGTTCTTAGTAAGGAACTGTTTCTATTGTTAAATGTGTGGAGTATTATCACAGCTAGTCTCATTTACAGCATATCTATTCAGAAAGTAGAGGCTGGAGTAACTTTTTCAAAACCGTGCAAACTAATTATTTCACGTGTCCGGTTGAATTACATAAAAAAACCGTGTGTCTAGTAAATCTAGGGGATGGGAAAAGGGTTGAACATGCCGTATCTACACCCCATTCGTTGCGTGTCCAGTCAGTGTGACGCCATGTACGGAGGGGTACATAGTGCAAGACTTCTGAACCGCGGTGGTGTACAGCAATACCCTGCACACGTCATGTCGATAAGTAAGTAAATCAGTTTAGCTTCCTCGGTTTCTTAAATACCCCAGAAAATATTTATATCATGGCAATACATTAGGTTTTATGTACAGATTATTTTTAACATGTTTTAAACCGTAGTAACTTTATTTATTCCTCCATTTATTTTATACATATATATATTTATAAGACCAGGTTCCCGTTTCGTTTTAGTCAGTGAGTAGCCTAAATTTTGTCTAACCGTTTAATGCCAGACTTAGTGTATGGTGCAATATTTGACAAACTCACGCCGACATCAGGGATAGAACTCTGTTTGTACGGGCCAAAACCACTGAGCTATCTAGGAGCTGTTGATCGGTCCATTATCGAACAGCGCAAAGCAAACGAATAACGATGGTGCAAACATGCACTATACGACAAGCTCGATTAATACAACAAGCTCAGCTAATGCAACAGTTCACAGTTGAGCTGTACTCATTTGTGGAAAGGGCGTTAACAGGCAGGAACGATTCCAGTTATTCCGTGATAACTACGTACGACGCGTCTTTGCATTAATTACCTATTATGTTCCTTTAAACTTTAAAACAGTCCCATGGTACCCTATAATACGCCAAATCGGTCGTATGGTCATAACCGATAGGGATATGTGGATGACATTATTGCCGTTTTATTTTCTGTGACGTGTTGTTTGCAGAACGCATCTTTGTCGCATGATTAGGTAAAAATATGTTTACCTATACTGGGCCGGAAATAAACAAAAGCACCGTAACTCCACAGCCGCTGGAAAAATGTGGCAATATTGTGTTAATTTTATAATAAATGCTCCTCGTAGTCTTGTGACGTGTTGACAGCGACAACATAATTCTAAAGAACACGCGAAAATCAGCTTTTACGAGACTATGAAATCAGAAATACACGAAACCGGCCAAATTTCGATAACCGATAGAGTTCTATGCAGCGCATTTGTGGCTCCGATTAGGTGAATGTTACGTATATATTAGGTTTCGGTCTACATATGTTTTAAAATGACAACCCAAAACACACAAAATGCATGAAAACTGTCAAAAGCATAGCAATCGCACAATCAGTATATGTGTATATCAGGATATAATACATATATATTGGTTACCTATATAGTTAAACAATCTTTTAGCACGGATTATGCAATTATAAAAAGTCTGTGTATACTGCGTATGTCACGTAATGTGCTGCGCAAAATAAAGGAGTTAAAGTTTCACAAGGATTTAAGTTAAACTTAAAGGCGACAAGTCCCTAGTTTCACACTAAGTTTTATAAGACCATACCGGTTCCAAGTTCAGTTACTACCTAATACATAACATTTCCATTACATACTCCTTATGGATTTTTGACTAATACACAGTATACTTATTGAATTGTGACTGTACTGAATGAAATGAGCGAAGTGAAGAATATAGTCGGAAAAGTATTGAAATGTGATATATCTTAATGTCAAAGCCATATCTTAATGTCCGTTATTGGGCTTTTAGGGTTACAAGCATAACTCAGCTTTGCCTCGGATGATTGATTCTCGTTATAGCTCATTTGAAAGATAGAAATCTCTACTTGTGTCCTTTAGCGAAGACCGATTCTAGCATCTTCCTCCTCCCCAGAAAAGCGGGTCGAAATGCTGGGTCGGGAACAGAATTAGCCTGGAAAATCACGTTATTTATTGTATCTCAAGATTCGGCACAAATATCTGAGTCAAATATTGGTCTTATTTTGTATAGAAAATAAGTCCCTTTAGGATTGTATACACTGCATTGCTAAGCGGTTGTCCCACGATGTGGAATTTGGGTCAAAAGCGTTTTTAATAAGCCCATAAGATCTAAATTATACGAAAACGGCCATATATCGAATAATGTGAGAGTTATTGCTCTCAATTTATAGATAAATTCATTTCTATACTAGTATTGCGCATGCGAGGGTAACACGGAACGAGCGTGGCTTCATCTTCATGGTATTTTTTGTGTAATCGAATGTAATAGGCTGCGGTTCATGGATATATACCCTCTAAAAACTCAGGAACCCTAAAAGTCGAAATCCTCGTCCACCCTAGGCCCAATCGAAAACAACTGACAACGCATCAAGTATTTCTACTTGTCTCTAGATAACCAAACCATCATATACATCGTAGCAAAAACATATAATATATATATAAACCATTCTTGCTGCCGTGTATGCAATACATAAACAAAGTACTGAAGACAAAGCTGATATATTCGTGCTGGTCTCTATATAATAAAACCATTGTATTGCGCATACCAAACAAACTGTTCTTGATGCCAAATACCAAACTACTGGAGGCAGACTGTATTCTGGAAATCGTGTTCATTGACCTTTAATACACTGCAAACTTCTGAAAAGGCATGAAATGTACGTGCTGATCTCTAGGTGACCAAATCATCGTATCCCGCATACCGAAAACGTAATAGGACCATTCTTGATGCCTTGTACGCAATACATAGCAAAACAACTGAAGAAAGACTATATCCTGGAAAACGAGTTCATTGACTCTATTACACTGAAAACCTCTGAAAATGTATGAAATATACGTTTTGATCTCTAGGCGGCAAAACCATCATATTCCGCATACCGAAAACGTAATAGGACCATTCTTGATGTACGCAATATATAACCAAACACTGAAGGCAGACTATATCCTGGAAATTGGGTTCCTTGACACTTAATACACTGAAAATCCCTAAAAAGGCGTCAAATGTAAGTGTTGGTCTCTAGGCAACCAAACCATCTCAACAGAACCATTCTCGATGCCCTGCACGCAATACATAACCAAACACACGAAAACACACTAAATTTTAGAAAGTTCGTCGACCGTAACTCCCTTGAAAACCCATAAAAAGTTATAGTCAACTTGGACTGTAGATAGCAAAACCATCATATCCAGCGCCCTTTATAACCTAATAGATACTCATGGTAAGGTAGAAACACACCGAAATTTGAAAAATTGGTACATATTTCTGGCAAAGGGTCAACTATATTTGGCCCACAGCAGGCCCCAGGAAGTGGTCCCATAAAAAAGTGCTGGTCTACGACGTCGATGAGCTGATTCTGAATGGTGGTCTCGATGCGAAGCCTATGTCTCGAGGTATGGACTGCGAAACCTGTATGGCCAGATTTGGAAAAGAAACCTTAAAAACTTGTTTTTGCTATTTTAACTGAAGCGTACATCGCCATCACTTTTGCTAACGAACAAAAAAGTTTTATCGAAATCCATCCACCGGAAGATGAATAATTATGAATGACAAAAAAATTTAAAGATTTGCTCGCCTCACGCCGTCACAGGAAACTCGGCTGGCTCCGTTTTAATAGCAGAAAATCGTGCGTGATGTAATTGTCATTATTTCTGCTGGAGAGTTGGGTAAAAACGTGTTTTAATGTCCCATTAGACTAAAAACACGAAAACGGTATATCTCCGTAGCCGTACCAGCTATACGGGTGTTATTGTTCTCCTTTTCTTGAATAATTTATCCTGTATGTATGTGTACATTTTGAGTCCCTATATACGCAATAAGCCTGATATATGCTCAACTATTCAAGCAACATGTCTGATATTTGGCTCATTTTATAAGTTGATGTTCAATATAGCTGCGTACGTTTCGCTAAATTACATATTCAACAGCCGAAATTATTATTCACCACATTGGCGATAAGACAAGCTACTACTTTATTTCTGTTACGGCTATCATATAATTAAAAACAAACCAACACACACTAAGAGTTAAAATTATTTGACAGACTAACCTTGTGTTTCTGCATGGTTTAAGTCGTTACTAATAATCACTTCGAACAGCACTAAAACAAATTAATATTACAAAAGTGCAAATCCGCAGTATGCAATGCAACATCGTAATCGTTGTAAAAGTTTTACATTTGTAAAGAGCAAAATGCCGATGGATCACATATGACAAAAACCAGTGCAAAATCGCACTGTTTTATGATTTTGAGAAAGTAATCGCATGAACAGCGGAAAAACCAAAGCTATTTACACAACTACCTACAGTTACGCGTGGATATAACAATATTATTCGAAAATCTATGAACTCAATCTTGAGTCATGAGTCAAACACACAAAAGGAAATTTTGAATACTATGTGACGTGCGAGAAATATCTGTTTCAAATAGTCTATAACGTTTATGGACTGACCTTTCCACAACTCGAAAAAGTGAGGGATTTCCCTGGGATTCCCAGGGAAAAATCTCAGTGGGGAAGGCGAAATTTCAATTTTAATGATATTTCTTGGCATATTTTTGGCCATTTTTTATAGCTCTGTGTTTAGCAATTTTGCTATTTGCCATTTTCGGCACTGGTAGTATTATTAGAAGTCGTAACTACCGGATTAAACCACCCCAAAGTTACTAACAAGTGTTTTCCACCACATATATACTTTTATTTTTGTATGCTCTGAACCAATGTCGATCATAGGGATTTTCTGGAATGGGGTGGGACGAACACGGAGGATTTTGGCGAGTGTGGTGCGGGAATCGCCGAGTGGGGGAATTCCCCTCCCCCAAAATGGAGAGATCACTTAATACATCTCACGCCCTTAGCCATTTTTTTACTATAACATATAAAATTAGTTTGTTAAAAACTCAAGATATAACTGAATTATCAATATCACATCGAATCTAAGGTTTTATGCTAAGTCTTGCAATAGCCTATATATAATTTAGTATTTTAACAAACGTTAATACAATAACGGTACCTATGTAGTAAAATTTCTAAACACGTATTTTAGGACCTAGTCAATTACCAGAGAACGTTCAAAGAGTTGTAAAAATCTTTTATCAGCCACAAGATGGGAGATAAAAGTTTGCATATATCAGCATCACATTATCATCGACCAACAAATGTCATGAAACATTATTTGAAGAAGAATTAAATTTAAATCCGTGAAGTTGACTCAAGATGAGCGGACCTTCGAACATTGTTATGACAAGTTGTTTTAAGAAAACGCTTATGACTTCAACAATTATAAAGCTCCGTCAAAATAATACAAACGATGAAATCCAAAAAAGCAATGTCAAAACAAAGGCTAGGTCCCTCTTCACACCGTTAAATTCCCATAACTGACATTTATGCATTTAATATTAGGACGGATTTGTAGTGGACCGTTGTTATTCTTGCCTAACACAGAATATCCAAAATTCTCACTCTTCGTGATAATTTACCCATCTGTCTATCCAGTACGCTCAAACCAAGCCCCAATTTACAACTAATTTACTCTATAATAAATGGCTTACGACTAAATTTGAATACAAACTTTTCTGAGTGATCAGTAATATATACAATCCATTTACGATTTTCATCAGAAAATATGAGCATGTACAACTGCTTTCGCAAGCATACCTAGGCAACGACATATGTTCCAGCCAGCTTTTACAGAAGCCCCAGCAACATTTTCGTGCAGATTGTCACACTAGAAAATCGTTATGCCCTTCGTGACACTATAACCCTGACTTGTGAATCCGCTAACAGTTTTTGCAAAAGGTACATCAATCGTGGGAAGGGTCCCTGGATCGTGGGAACGGTCCCCGGGGCGCGGGACTTTGTCTGAAGGCAATATTTTGCTCCTGGCTTGAACTAGGAAGGGAGTACCGCGTCTTCAAAACCTAAAAATTTGTTAAAATTTAATGTTTTTCATAGAAAACACTAATATATATGGTTAATTAGTGATGTCCGGACCGACTATAAAATTTGTCGGTCCGGGCCAGTCTAGATCTTTGCAATTTTGCTCACCAGGACTGATTTGCCTGTAAATCATTAACGTATGTAACAAACGATAACATTTATCTAATCATGATGTGATGTGAGTCAAAACTGTTTCTAAAAATAAGCTTCCACAATTTTGGCACATTGTTGAACACAAAATTTTATGTTTAACAGTAAAAACCGATTTTTAACTTAGTAGGTCCTGATCAGTCCGGTCCGAAAATTTTGCAGAGGCTGCATCACTAATAAATGGCCCCTGAGTCGGTGCAAAACCGTCTCAATCGACGGTAAAACGAAATTTCCACCAATTCTTACTTAAAATAAAATGTTTAACTTCAGGAAAGGAATTTTGTAAAACGTGTTACGTATCATATTTTTATGTCAACTGGGTGGTTTTTGGGAAACCGCTTTTTTGCCAGGAGGGGCGAAAATGCCAACGTTCCCATACCTTTGGAGAAGCCAATAAACAGTTACTACCAATCTAACCAACACAGAGCAAGCCAACAGCAATCACAATGCCAATCCATCGAAATTTATGACTCATCAGTGAGAGGTTGTCAGCATCATTTGAACTAGGTGCTATATACGAATTTTACAGCGTGTAACATTGTATAACACTTCCATCCATTGTACATATCACATATATAATTAAAGCTGAAATGACAACTGAACGCATAAAATCCTGGCCTGAATATTTTTCTTCCGGAACCAGGCTGGGCCTTCACAATAATGCGCCAACGAAACATGTTGTCTTTGTCACACTGCTTTAATGTTCGTGTGCACATTTTCTCAACTCTTTTAGATATATCTTATTAATTTACTCGAAGGGAATCTTAATGTCTTGATAACATCAGACTTGACCGCAAGTCATTGGTGCGATTTTAGCATTGTTTCGCTGATTCCATGAGGACGCAATTCAACTATCTAGACTTGAGTTGGATCCTAAAATTTCGAAAACTCAACATATTAAACACTATGATTAATTTTTCTCTCGTGTTGTATTGCCATTACAAGTTGATATAAGTCTGGCTAAATGTTTTGTCTGCTATACGGATAGATATCGCGTCATAAAGCTTTTCCTACTAAAATCTGTATAATAAAAGCGCTGATTTGCCTCGCAAACAATATAGTGGCTATTTTTAATACATGCATCTACATAAACATGGAAGACAACTTCTCCGCAAATGGAGTTGCTAAGTGTAATACGTAATACTACTATGCTGCTACCTATCCAACAGTTATATATATGTTGTAATAGTACAATAAAAGCTATTAATCGCAAATAATATAGCGGCGGGGTGCTATTGCATTTCGCTATCAATTTTCGATATATAACTGATTTTCGACAGTTGCAAAAATAAATTATAGTTTTAATACTTAAATTCAGTATTCACAGCACAAAAATAAAGAATCAAAACGAATAATTTATACCAATCAAAGCTGACAAATATACAGGCCCGAGGAAATATTCTATGTCAGAGTAAAATATATGTACTACAGCGCAAACAAGGTCATTTTTAACAAAATTTATGGAATGAAGCGCAAAACATTTGGCCATAATACTTTCTCAGGACCTAGTGACTTGATAAAAACTGAAACTGAAAAGAACCAGATGCTAAATAATAATTCATAAATGAAGCGAACAAATTTGGAATACCTCAGTGACAAGAGCTCTGGCTTCTTCAAATAAGTGGAGGAGCCCAGGTACAGTGGAGAGGGATAATCCCCCGCATGGGCATATTTTTAAAAGGTATGCTTATTGAACAAATCGATATCACTTTTGTGATTTTACTAGGGCAAACCCTAGGCACTATTAGCGGCGTGGCACACGCTTGTTGCTGCACCCTCTGTTGAACCAATATTGACAAACATTCAGCTATAAAAACCAGCGTGGGGTGACAAAATCTCAATAAATTCTGAATGTATGAGTGAAACGAGCGAAGAGAAATCCTTTTATACGGACAGTGGTGAAACTTGGCGCAATGTCTATTCTAGGGTTTTTAGAGTGACACGTATATAAACTGAACACTATCTAGGAGGATTTATTCGTGTGATATAGCTGATTTGAAAGCTTGAAATCTCAATTTGTGCGCTTTAGTAAGACGCGATGGCCGATTCTAACATCTGCTAAGACAAGGTGGCCTACATAACGTCAGGCCGCGAAGTTCCCGAAAAATCACCGTAATTTATGTGCCTCGGCGACAACCGGTGTAAATATTTGATACAAACTGTGGTCATTTGTAGAGCAAATAAGCTCAATAAGCGTCTAGATGCTGAATTTGGGATGTAGGATTTTACATGGTCCAACGCAACCAAAATTCACGAACACAACCATATCTCCACAGTCGCTCGAGCTATACGGGTGTTTTAGGTCTTATTTTACGGAACAATTTATGTTTTACGTATCAGCAAATTTTATGCTGCTATTATTGAAGTCAGTAAGCGTCAACTAGAATGATAATTTTACGCATATATGCTATCGAATCTGCTGGTCTCATTACAAGTGTCGGGAGACCCGGTTCGCCAGCGCCAAAACGTTCGTCCTTATTGTCACCGTGGTGGAGAGACCATAAATGGTCGATTGTTTCTTCATCGATGTTACAATGTCGGCAAGTTGCTGGACCGCCTCTGAATGAGCTGACATAGGTTCGTACCTTTACTAGGTGTCCTGGTCTGATCAGGAAAGGTTGGATCAAGTCGGTGTTACTGTTGTTACTGCTGTTGTAGCGGTGGGCGTGCAGGTTTTTGCTATGTCGAGCGTCATAGTATTCTTCGTGATTAGCCGATGTGTCGCTGTCAAGGCAACTTTCAGCTGGATGTTTTGATTGCGCTCCGTGGCAGTACCCACTCTTGCTGCTTCGTCGGCGGTGTCGTTCCCTGGAATACTGCGATATCCTGGTATTCGTTGCATGTTTGCAATATCTTGTTACAAAACGTGTCTTCATATGTGCCAGTAGGTTTTTTAGCTCCTTGACTATGTCAGCCATTGCTTCGTCGCAGCTTTGGCCACAACTTTTTGGCTGTCTGAGCAGATCGTATATTGCTGGTTACTGGTCGCGGTCGGAGACTGATGGCTAATTATTCGCAGGCAATGACACAATGCGAGACACCCGGTGTCTCAGCTAGAACACAGCTTTGGATCGGCGAACGACAATTTGTTGTGTAACATCGAATCTTCTGGGTCGTAACCTGAATATACATATTACTACTTCATATCCTCCGTCATGTGTTCCATTTATAGAAGAGCCGTCATTGTACCAATTGGGATGTATATTTGTATGATGTCTGATTATCAGTATATATAGCGTAGAGTGTTGATTTTCAGTATTGGCTTTCTTCGACGCTGTCTTTATCAACTGCTCCGATACCGAGTACGATTTGTTTGACCGTGCCTTGACTGGTCGCAGGCTGAGGCTTGAGCGGCGAATTGTATTGACAGGCTTGTGTTCTCGATCGCATAATTTCCTGTTGTTCAGCAGGATATTTTCTTCAGAAGCCGGACTTTAGGGTTTACTTCCCTTAGCCTTCTGAGCGAGGTAGCTGTTAGCAACTGTAGAAATCGTTCGTAGCGCTTTAACAGAGCACGCTTGCGAAGTAGCTCGGATGATTTACTGGTTGCGTCCTGGCGGACAACGACCGTTGGTGTGGACCTATGAATCCAGTTATAGCACAATATGCGCACAGTAGGCTCGAATCGAGTACAATGTACAGATGCGTCAGACAGGCTGGTACCCCAGGATCCTAATGAGTACGTCGCGACTGGTATTTAAACCGAGCGAAGCGAAGCGTTTTTGTTTTGTCAGAGGGGGAAAATTCGGCACCGTCTGTCCGACCGTTGATCTCCTCAATAACTACAGGGCCGATTTCAAAAAATTTTCTTGTTTGAAAGGCCTAATATCAGACAGGTGCAAGACATATAGATTTTGTTAAAATTTGCTTTAGTTAATTAGTCATTACATAATTAGTTAAGCGTGTTAGCCTATTTTTAGCAATTTCAAGCAAAAATTAGATAGTTAATTAGCTAATTTACTAATTAATTGTTAATTAGCAAATTTTTTTAAAGTTTTCAAAGTGCTCAAAAATTATAAATAAATTGCACCTGGGGGTTTTCTATGTCACTGATCACGAATATGACATTTCGGAAGCTATAAAACCTGGCCGTGTATGCAAATTAGTTGATTAATTAATTAGATAATCATGTAATTTTATGCAAACTTTAAAATCACTACAAAGTTGCTAATTTGTTGCGCTCGGGGATTTTCGATGTCGCTGATTATGAATATATGTGGCTTTTAAAGCTCTATGATTTTATCCTGGGTGCTAATTAGGTAATTAATTAGCTAATTAGTTGATGTTACTAATTAGTTAATTTCTTTTAGCTAGCGAGCTTATTTTATGGTGGTTTTGACAGCAATTGCCTAAAGCGTGATACTTATTATAAATAGATTAACTAGTTTAGTTGAAACACATGTATACACAAATAAGATACCAAATAATATACCTATTGCTCCGCTCACTTTTTGTAATTTATTACGTTTACTAGTAGTAAACTATACATGTGTTGGCGGGGGTACTGTCGTCGGACCCTACCCAGAACACGCTAGTACATTGATTGCTTTGGCATCGGGCTCTCTGACATCCTTGGTTTGCAAGTGGAAGTTCCTCATGCGATCATATTTCGCACGGATATGACACAGAGGTGCTGAAATTGATTTCTGGTGCCCCATTCCAAATTGTTGCTTATATTTAAATGCTCAAATGTCGGATGTGATGTGTATAATTTTTTACTTCGATGAGTTACTTCTTAGCTCCATATATTGTAGTTATTTAACGATTGAACACAGTTGACAATTTGAATTTGTGTTGCAATTCTTCGTTATTGTTGCTTTAGTGCCAGGTCACAATGTCGCCAGCATGCACTACTGTGTTAGCGGACATCTCCAGCAGGTTTGACGTATGTGTCGGCGATAGTACCAAGCACAGCGGCACGCCGTTGCAATATGTACATGCTTTAGATGTTTGCTGACCGTGTTGCCACGGTACTTATTTTTCGACAAGACGTACAGTATATAAGCTTGAAATTCACACCGTCGCAAATATTGACTCTGTCTTGTCAGGGTCAAATTGAGTGCCCATATTTCGTCGAACTATTCTGACATGACACCCGACGCATGAAGATGAACTTTAAACACTGTTAAGAGGGGCTAGCTTCACCACTGATGCGGATAGCTTGTTCCAGCTATCGATTATTCTTTGAGCAAAGAAGTATTGGCGTTCACAATTCGGCATCATTGATGATTTGATTTTGTAGTTATGGCAGCGGTTGTTTTGGAACAGAGCAACCAAAGAAATTAGAAAGAGTACAGTTTGAGTATCCTCTCGCCATTTGAAAAAGCAGTACTACGTTGGCGCTGAGGCGCCTTGCGGACAACTGTTGCAAACCTAAATAAGTAAAGGGTTCATCGCAATCCAGGAAACGTAGACTAGGTATCGTTTTTGTTACTCGTTTTTAACACTTTCAAGAAGTTGTATATTTTTGAAGTAGTGAGGTGACCTTATTGGGACCGCATATTTAAAGAGATGTCGTAATAGTGATTTATATATACAGTGCCAATGCAGAACAGTGTCTGGAGGTACTCCACTCAATACAGAACGTGCGCCGTTTTATAATCACATATAGATACATATTGACGGCAATTTGCAAGAAACTGTGTTATCCAGCGCAAAGACCACCAACGTCATAACAGTGTAACTTATCAAGAAGCCTACGGTGCGGAATTTTGTTAAACGCTTTTTCAAAATCAGAATAGATAACATCAACGTTATCTTTGGCAATTATAATTGACGTTATTTAAAATTTAAAATCTGGGTACAACGGTATTTTATGAGGCTGAATCCGTACTGGGAACCATGAAGTAGATCATGTTTTTTGAAATGACTCATTATTGAGTAGCAGATAATTTTTCAAGAACTTTGCAACATTTCATTTGTATAAAAACCACCTTGTCTAAGCAACGATTCGACAAGACATGACATTTACGACGATAATAGAAACTTTTTATGTCTGATTTAATATTATCAGCTAACTTACGTTCAAAAAGTATACTTGCTTGAGTACACTATTTGTCACACAATTCATTCAGATATAGGTAACGATTAAACGTATTTGCAGTATTTCTACTGTATATGCATATACTGTGTAAATACGTTTTGTTTCCCTTCCATCAATTCAAAAACTTTAAAGCTCGCACAAATTGGTTTTCTTTTAGACAGTTTGACTGATGGTATAAATATTGTAGCAAATACAATTAACTTATTGCAGAATAATCTCCAAGCAGTTTCAACATCCCGACAAGGCAATTGAGGATATATAGTTCAGTGTTTAATCATGGAGCCAGTGCTTACAAACAACAGCAATCAACAGACACGGTCTACAAGGCGCATAGCAATTAAAACCAGGGGAGTAGCGTTGGAAATATCGGTGCGCGGTATCAAATGACGCCGGATTCCACTTCCTGGTCCTTGGTGACGAATTCGAGATCGACAGCAGAATAAATCTACTAACGTGAGTTAACAAGCTGCATAATCTCCACATAACTGCTATTTTATGATTGGGATGGTGGGGTGGAGATCTGATATTTATGTCGGCTATCGGTACCGTTACCGTGAGATTCGTTACCGAAGATTGTGTGGTCCGACGTGTGTCCAGTAGAATGCCAGTGGGAAAACGACTATTGACACACGCTCTTTTTAGTGCGATTTGTCTCTTGCATGGCTGCGTGACTAAGGCTAAGCACTCGGGTTTCAAGAAACTCAACACCAGAGACTCGAGATAAAATATTTATTTTGACCAAACACGTAAATATACAGCACACTCAATCGATACGCAATTCTTTGCGGTATTGCATTTTACTGCTGGCCACTACTATTTTGGCCCACTTGTAGCGCGAATTTATTTGTATCTCTACGTTTCTGACTCTTTTTTCCGTGCTATTATTTTAGGGTTTAGGTTATCTATTACTTTATTAGTTCTTTTGTGCGATTGATATAAAGCATCGCGAACGCAGATACTCCTTATATTCTATTAAATTACCTTAACATAGTACCTTAGGTTTAAGCTGTTTGGTAACCCCCATCTTATATAACGCACACCCGAACATAATGCACGAGGGTGATTTATAACTAAGTTGTCACGAACGCAAACAACCTAGCTGAAATTTCTCCTGGACCCCAAACACCCCCGAACGGAATTAGGTCCCCAAACACCGCCGAACAGGTAACTTTGAGGAATAATTGAAAGAATTTAGGACTGGTTGTCCTAATTCCAATACCTTCTCACTCGCCCCGGATTCTCAAGAAGTAGGTTTTATAACTAGGTTGTCACGAACGCAAACAACCTAGCTGAAATTTTTTCTCCTTGTCCCCCAACACCCGAACGGAATGCTGACAGGTAACTTTGAGCAATAATTGAAAGAACTTAGGACGGGTCGTCCTAATTCCAATCTCTTTTCACCCACCCCGGATTCTCAAGAAGTTACAATTTATTGTATGAATCTCGCTCAACTCTCACTCCACGGGACTGATTCGGGCCAAAATTTGTATAATAAATTATACTATACCACTAATATCGTGCTATAGGTTTAATTCTTTAAGGCGACACGACATATAGCCTTGTATGATAACGCCAGTATGCTCCTATTTGACATGCGAACAGTCGAGTATAAGCCATGACACCAAGTACTTTCGTGGTTTCTCTTAGAAAGCTATATATGTGATCTCAGTTCCGCTATACACCATCTGTATCTCGCCAACTTACGCAGAACCCAGGATCTTTAAATCTTGAAGTAACAAACCAAAACCAAAAAACACATGAGACTTCGATGAGAATGTCCCTAAACCACGACTATGAACGCAATTCTTTGCGTGTATAGCATAAAAGAAGTAAAACCTAGAAAACCCGCGAATACAACTCGATAACACAACTAGCTAACTGAAATCAAAATCAAACAATTCAACCAATTATGCAAAACTAGCATTAATCACGTGACATCGTGATTCATGCGTTTGAAATTTTCTAGAAAAAAAACTGAAAAGTGGGAGAGGGTATCAGATTTTACCAACGACGTAATATGGGGGTCTAAGTAGGTCTTCCCGGGGCTCAGGGGCCCGCAATAATCTAAAAAAAAGGATTGGAGTGGTTTTGGACCTATAACCCCTAATTAGTGTTGTTTTATGGTGTTTTCCCAGGGGTAGGGTTTGATTGGGCCTTTTTGGTTATGACGGCTATCCGTAATTAAAAGGGACGGGATTTGTCACCAGAAGATTGTGGTCCGATGCGTGGCCAGTAGAATGCCGGTGGTACGTTTACTTGGCGCACGTAATTCTTTGCCTGATCAATGGTCACGCCTTATATCTCTCGTAGCGGCATGTCTCTTGCTCGGCTCGGTCACTCCAGCTCAGGTACTTGATTATCAAACACATAGCGAATAATGTTTATTATAACACCGGATAAAACAACTAAGGCACGATATTTGAGCACTTCGCACCCGCGAGCTATGACAGGCTTCGGCTATTTGAGCAACTAGAATTCACTCGTACGTCGCTTTTCGCCGTATTATTTTTTACTAGTGATAACCTTATTGACCACGCTCTTAAAGCACATCGAGTACTTTCGTCTGCCTCTAGATTTGATCACTGCTCGACACTAGCAAACTCCGCTGTTTTGACCCTAAATTCTATTAGTTCAGCTTAGATTATGTGCTAATCTTGTACGCCTCTTGTGAGGCATATACGACCGCCCCGAATGGCTGACGACGCATGTTTATCTGAATAGCTGAACCTAGGACCTAGATTGATGCTAGTACGGTCTTTATCTATGGGTTAAGTTTGAGCGAGAACCGGTTACTTTAAGTTAGCTATTACTCTACTAAAGCTCGTATGAGCTCATACAGTCGACCCCCGAATGGCTGGCGCGATTGCAGGGTTATATAATTGCCTTAACGTGAGCCTTAGATTTACGCTACTACGTGCCAATTATATTATATTTTGTAGTCGCCCCCGAATGGCTGGCTAGCTACTTACGATTAACTCTCTAGTAGCGCTCGACTATTTTTAAAGAGTTGAAGTCTCTTACTCTGTGCAGACCCCGAATGGATGCCGTACACAGGGGAGATTCCAGGCCCCCGAATGGCTGGCCCAAAATTAGTAGTTGGGATCTGCTGGAGGCTCGAGGAGGTAATCGAATCCAACCCCTTACTCAACCGGTCTTCTCAACACTAATACCTTTTGTTGAGCTGCTCCGAATGGCTGCCGCACTCAACAAGTGATGCTAATTACCACGGACCCTCCTGTTCTGCTCGCCCTGCCTTTCTCCCTCAACACTTGGGGCCGAAATTCTTACGTATTATTAACTAATATAGTTGATATAGTGCCCCTCTTATTACTTGGTTATATATCTATATGTTTATTTGGGAAAAGTAATATTATTCGGTTAACTTAATATTGTTAGGTTAACTAATAAGATCTCTTATAATTTGTGAAGCAAGTTTCTAATTAGTTCCCACTACTTAAATCAAAGCTTTGAATATGCCACATTGCACTAAATAGGCACACGTTCTATTCGTGATGGCCTCTATGGACGTTTCGGAAAGCCGAGTATAAGCCTTTCCCTTAACTAGATTTCTAGTCCGAAAAGCCGCAATTCTCCATACTACCGCTAATCTAGACGCAATTTTGCCTAACAGTGAAACCATGCCATAAAAGTGCGTAGCAAACCATAAAATTCTGAGCCAGAATATATGTCGACAATTCGAGTACAACTAATACTAATTCGTAACCAAACACCAATTGCCGCCGCTGTTATGCTAGCATAATGACACGGAGTAATTAGCTAAGTGATCTTTTAAGCAATAAAAAATTAAAACCAATATTCAATATAAAACGTTTAACTTGTTGCTGCGTATCTTTCGTAATGACGGTGTAAGCGGGTGACTTTGGACAGTTTTTGTCGTCAGAGCCTCGTAACAGTTTAGTTGTAGAAGACTGAACTGGCCAAAGTCACCCTTTAGGTGAACATTTATATATATACTCTTTCCGAAAAATCTGTGCATTTTACTTTATCTCTACACGTTTGTCTGGCATAAGCGAAAAAACCACTGTCCAAAATCACCCGCTAGTGTGGTTGACTTTGAAATTTTGTTCGGGTGACTTTGGCCGAATATGCTGTAATACAGGACAGCACGAAATATGATTGAAATAAAACTATAAATCCTATATCTGGCTTTAAAAACTTTATATGACATATTATAAAAAACATCGGTATATAATCGCTACTAAACCCGGTGAACAAAGATTGAGACATCAATACACGAAAATCAGTACTACAAATTTTAATCAGAAAAATTAAGTATTAGAAAACGTAGTGTCAAATTTAGGCGGTAACAGCTATATATTGCTAGCTGAAGTAATGTTAGCAAGGCTAGTACACGATCTCAAGACACAGTGTCTCGTAAACAATAGTGCCGCTGTTTTCTGTTTTTATAACCCGAAATTTGAATTACTTGTATGATAACCACATGAAAATTTAATTGGTGTTGCTAATGTACGTATAGCAAATTCAAGGGTTAACAGAAATCGTCGTTTCAGAGCAAAAACTTTGGACATTTACTGTTTGATGCATTTCGGGAATATCTGAGTAAAAGTTAATAGTTCTATGTACTCACAAGATTCTATACACACACGAACTAACTTGCTCAAAGCACATTTTAAGCTGCTTATTGTCGAGCAATAAGGTACTTTTCAAAACAAATATCAGCTTCGTTAATTGCATTGTCTGAAAGTTCAAAGTCGACGTTTTTCAATGTAGACAAGCTTAACCCACCAGTCACCACAGCTGATCACTTCAACAAAGGGTCTTCGAATAAGTCTGGCCACTTGAACTCCTTGCGATGCAGCCCAGCAACCCGTTCCAAAAACTTTACATGAACATCTTGCTGCTTGGTGAATCGAAGAGCTGGACCGATATTCTTGAGTCATATATATATGTTCTTGTTATATATATATATATATGTGCACAATATTATATAACAAAACTGCAACGTATATATACGTAGGTACGTTCAATATATATTGGAATCACTGTCTACATCGACGTAATTACAAATCAAACTGTAAAAAAAGCACTGCAAAGGATACTGAAATACACTGAAATTGATACTGTGCAAATACACACGAAACACTACGTTTTAAAATTAATGAAATATGATCAAATAATCGTAATGCAGAAACACATAAGTTAATAGTGCATTGACTTTTGCGTCATTTTCCCATGGATCTAAACATTCAAATACTGAACATCTGCAATTGCCAATGGTTATAACTGGTAGTTGAGATTCGCGCAAAACGTTAATACGGATATACACGGATCAATACGAATATATACGTAAGCAACTGCATGATCATTAGTACAATCAATACGTGTGTACTTTCGAATGTTAACAATACATACGTAACACGTTAGCAACGAACCAGTTTTGGATGACGCTGCTTTGCGAGACTGGTACACGGCGGAAACGGAATCTCCATTCTCTCCGTTTTGGACATCGGCTGGTTGAATAACTGATTGGATAACACGGTATTGAGGCTGTGCAGTATCGCATTCGTCAGTGTCAATTTGTATATAGCCGGTATAATCTTCAGTACCGCTTGAATCGGCGTCTTCTTCTTCCGTCAAATGAATTAGATGCTTTTTGAGACCAAGAGAGTAAAGTTCTCATTAGATATACAAGAATGTAGTGGCTTGATTAAGCGATTTTTCAACATGAATTTTTCAACATTAACGTAACATCAACAAGTATTTTCAACATTAACGTAACATCAACAGGTATTTTCAACATTAACGTAACATCAACAGGTATTTTCAACATTAACTTTTACAAATGTTAAGTACCTAAATACTACAGATAAAAAGCTCAAGTTGAAGCTGTTTACAAACGATTGCAATTGTAACATATCTATCAAAACCAATTTAAAAATTCTTACACACTGGACAAAAACTTTAAAAACACTGAACACGTAAACACATCGCCTAGGGTAGAAGTCAAGCATTATTACCAACGTTGGATAAAAATTTTGCTGATCATGCGCTCGGTCCACCAGCGTGCACAAATTTGGCAAATCCCAACATAACATATCACGCAAACGTTTAGATTACTTAGATACAATACCTTGAAAGAACATAACTGCGTACTCACCGCATCCGGTATTACCTAGAAACTAACTAACCTCATCTGAGGTTTCATCGGCAGCCATAATTGATGTTCCTGTCCCACGACCAATGTGTTGCTGGACACTGACTTTGACGTGTTTGATGGCTTTGCGAATACTGTAATTCTTAAATTCAACCAGTTCAACTGCTAAAGCTAGTCCATCGTTAGTATACCGTTTGTAGGTCCTTTTACCTGGCAAACCGCTTTTATATTTACCCATTTCTAACAATTTTTATATACGTAGTATATGTATTACTACTAACAACTTATGTAGCCCGGAAAACTATATATTACGTAACCTGAAATGCAGTTAGAATACAATGCAAGTCCACGTTTTTCAATGTAGACAAGCTTAACCCACCAGTCACCACAGCGATCACTTCAACAAAGGGTCTTCGAATAAGTCTGGTTGAACTCCTTGCGATGCAGCCCAGCATCCCGTTCCAAAAACTTTACTTGAACACCTTGCTGCTTGGTGAATCGAAGAGCTCGACCGATGTACCTGAATCAAATATATATATGTGCACAATATTATATAACAAAACTGCAACGTATATACGTAGGTACGTTCAATATATATTGGAATCACTGTCTACATCGACGTAACTACAAATTAAACTGTAAAAAAGCACTGCAAAGGATACTGAAATACACTGAATTGGATACTGTGCAAATACACACGAAACACTACGTTTTAAAATTAATGAAATATGATCAAATAATCGTAATGCAGAAACACATCAGTTAATAGTGCACTGACTTTTGCGTCATTTTCCCATGGATCTAAACATTCAAATACTGAACATCTGCAATTGCCAATGGTTATAACTGGTAGTTGAGATTCGCGCAAAACGTTAATACGGATATACACGGATCAATACTAATATATACGTAAGCAACTGCATGATCAGTAGTACAATCAATACGTGTGTACTTTCGAATGTTAACAATACATACGTAACACGTTAGCAACGAACCAGTTTTGGATGACGCTGCTTTGCGAGACTGGTACACAGCGGAAACGAAATCTCCATTCTCCCCGTTTTGGACATCGGCTGGTTGAATAACTGATTGGATAACACGGTATTGAGGCTGTGAAGTATCGCATTCGTCAGTGTCAATTTGTATATAGCTGGTATCATCTTCAATACCGTTTGAATCGGCGTCTTCTTCGTCCGTCAAATGAATTCGATGCTTTTTAGACCAAGAAAGTAAAGTTCTCTTTAGATATACAAGAATGTAGTGGCTTGATTAAGCGATTTTTCAACATTAACGTAACATCAACAGGTATTTTCAACATTAACGTAACATCAACAAGTATTTTCAACATTAACGTAACATCAACAGGTATTTTAAACGTTAACTTTTATAAAATGTTAAGTACGTAATTACTACAGATAAAAAGCTCAAGTTGAAGCTGTTTACAAACGATTGCAATTGTAACATATCTAACAAAACCAATTTAAAAATTCTTAAACACTGAACAAAAACTTTAAAAACACTGAACACGTAAACACATCGCCTAGGGTAGAAGTCAAGCATTATTACGAACGTTGGATAACGTTGGATAAAAATTTTGCTGATCATGCGCTCGGTCCACCAGCGTGCACAAATTTGGCAAATCCCAACATAACATATCACGCAAACGTTTAGATTACTTAGATACAATACCTTGAAAGAACATAACTGTGTACACACCGCATCCGGTATTACCTAGAAACTAACTAACGTCATCTGAGGTTTCATCGGCAGCCATAATTGATGTTCCGGGAGCTGCGGTGTTGCGTCTGCTTTTCCGACGTACGATATTGGCAGATGGCGTACGGAGCTCTTTCAGGTACGCAACAAGCGAATATTCGACAACGGCAACATCCCTTGATGTTGCGCCGGGCAAAGTTGCAACTGTTTTTTCCACCGACACCGGGCGTATTCCACTGCCTTTAAATCGTGCTACAACATTACAACCAGAGTTTTATTTTTTGTGTCGAGTGTTTCCAAAATATTTTTAAGGACCTGAGGAAAATCAGATTTATTGATGGTACGATCGTTATTTTTGCGCCAATTTGAGCTGTTGTGCATGAGGAAGGAAGCATTTGAAAAACCATTCAGCGAAAACACTGCTACAGAACCAGCCACATTTAGACGCTCCAAATCCAGTTCCGCTGCTGCAGCAGGGCTGGGAACACAACGGCGACCCAATCAGACCATTTTTAGTCCAATTTGAGTTGCGACCGCCAGCATTTTTGTAACACACATAAGGGGGTAAAATAACACCCGAAGCACTTCCACAGAACATAACACTAGCATTGCTCTTTGAGTCTTTAATAACACGATCGGCGTATTTAGTCCCACGTTTAAAAAAGAAGTTTTTGGACACCAGGTGAATCTGATAAACCAGTTTCGTCGTTATTAAAAATGTTTCGTCCGGAACCCCTTCGCCATGTTGTTAATAAAATCCTCAGCTTCCTTGACACTTAGTTCAGCGCGTTGGGGATTAGGATTGTCCGTGACTCGAGTAGCGAACGACTTGTTGTGCCGTTTTAAAAAGCTTTGTAACCAGTCCTTTCCCGGTAAATTATCGCGGAATTTGGGTACTGTTTGTCCTATGTCGTCAAGATACTTCTTGGCAAAGTATCGAACATCGAGGGGCGACAGAGGAAATCCCCAAGCAGCCGTAGTACAGCAATTTTGGGCGCAATCCCAGTTGGGGGGGAGTAATTCAACCAACCATGGAATTTTTCTGAAATGACATCTTTTATACTAAATCCGCCCTCCTGAGTCGATTGGTGCCATTGGCAGACCTCTCCGACTTGTCGTTCTTCACATATCAGGGACGGCAGACAATTGTCGGCCCTAGCTCCGCCTTGCAGTTCATTTTCACAGTTTTTTCCGTTTACGACTAAGCCTTATACTATGCCTAAGCCTAAGCCTAAGCCTAACTCTTAGACTAAGCTTAAGCCTCCTCGCCTGCGTTTGCCGGTACAGTACTAAACCCTAAGCCAAGGTTAATTTTATTTTTAGATAAATAAACAATGCCCGGACGTCACAAGAATCAGCAATTCACAATAATTCCTATAAACGAAATTGCGGTGATTAATAATATTCGAGACCTCGATATAACGTATACTGAACTGGCGCGACAAACTATTGATAATGATTCAACTCTCAAGCACCTTGTTCGACGACGTTTATTAGCTAACTACAAGGATTGCGAGTGCGGCCAACCCTGTTACCTAGCAAAGCGTGGAGATTTCGGTAGGTGTGACGACTGGGAATGGCGATGTTCAAATCACCCCACTTGTCGAAAAAAATATTCGATCCGGGAAGGATCTTTTTTCGCTAGTCATCACATTTCTCTTGGAAATGCAATTTTATTAATTCAAGCCTACATCGACAAACAGACTACAACATGGATTCAAAAGCAATTACATGTTAGTAAAAATACCGTCACCGATTGGTATAACTATTGCCGAGACATTGCGGTTGCATTCGACAGGGACTACTGCAGTATCTGCGATTGGGAGGCCCTGGTGTTGACGTTGAGATTGACGAATCTATTTTTTTTTCGGCAAAAATATCATCGTGGTTTACGTCGACGAAAACATGGCTGGGTTCTTGGTATGATCGAGCGACATTCTCAAAGGTGTCTTCTCTTCCCAGTCAACAACCGACAAATTCCAACAGTAATCCCATTAATTATTCAACATGTTTTACCTGGAACCCGAATCCTAACCGACAGCTTTCGTACCTACATTGACGGTTTACGTGCCCTTCCACGGCCACATCTCTACACGCACGAAACTGTCAATCATCATAGTACACAATTTGTAAATCCCACTGATCATACCGTACATACACAGAACATCGATGGATTGTGGGCCCGGCTCAAAGAATCTATCCGAACACGTGGTGGAGTGAAACCGCAGTTGTTTGATCGTTATTTGAAGGAATATACCTGGCGACAACAATTTAAAGACAATCCTCAAGGGGAATTTTTCGCTCAACTACATGCTCTTTATCCATTATAAATGTAAGATATCTTGCATTTGTCTATAATAGTCAATAATGTTCTAATAGTCAATAGCAAAATATACTTAGCCTAAGCCTAAGCCTAAGACTGAGCCTAAGCCTAAGTCGGGGGGCTGCCGCCCCCCGAACCCCCCGCACTAAGCTGTTACTCCCACAAAGCAAATTTCTCAAATTTAATTTTGTATAAATTCACGTATTTGCCCATAATTTCTTACAATATCAAAATTTTGCAACGAAATTGCCTCCATTCAACTCCTCTCGTCATTCCGCGTCTAACGGTATATAATATGTCCATGTTATTACGAAAAAAATTTTTTTCATTTTTTTCCATAATTACGGAATTACCCTGCATCACTTACCCACATTGCCCCAACTTCCCCATCACTAAACTTTATAACGATTTTTTGTTATCATATGAAAGCCTATTAAATTCCACATTGTATGGTGAAGACCTCATCCAAATCCATCACTCCTTTCAAAAGTTATAGTCAATTTTCTAAAAATCGTCACTTTTTAAAATGTTCATTTTTTGAAAAACCCCTTTTTAGGGGTACCCTGGGGACTTACCCTTTGACCCTAGAGCCTCAAAACCATTCTAAATCGAAAGAGCGGACGTTTTTTACCCATGGGGGGGATTAAGTGGGGTAGAATTTTTGAGCGAAGCGAAGGCGGCTTAAGTTTGAAAAAAAGGCTCCAAAAGCCAAAAAGCGACCCATCCTAAATCATAGAATAATGAGTTCAACATCAAGGTTTATGTTTCCAAAAGGGGCGAACCTGATCACGAAGTGAACTCTTTTGGGGGTGAGAGATGATTGGGGGTACAGAGACTATGGGGGCATAGTTTCCAAAAGATGGGTGCTATAGCAAGCGTAAAATAATTTTTCCCCCCCAACTGGGATTGCGCCCAATTTTTGTACTATAGCAGCTTCTTCTTCTACGCTGAACACAGGCTGGCCCCCAACGGATTTTTGATGCGAAGCTTTTATGGCGTTTTGAACTGTCCCACGACCAATGTGCTGCTGGACACTGACTTCGACGTGTTTGATGGCTTTGCGAATACTGTAATTCTTAAATTCAACCAGTTCAACTGCTAAAGCTAGTCCATCGTTAGTATACAGTTTGTAGGTCCTTTTACCTGGCAAACCGCTTTTATATTTACCCATTTCTAACAATTTTTATATACGTAGTATATGTATTACTACTAACAACGTATGTAACCCGGAAAACTATTTATTACGTAACCTGAAATGCAGTTAGACTACAATGCAAATACTGAAACAGGTCACAACGTTTTAAACTATCAAGTAGCGCAGTTTAACAAATATTTAGCCGTCACCAAATGAATGACCTACGCATTTTCCGGGTTTACAACTAATCTTTTTGACCATTTATTTAATACGGGCGACTTTGGCCATCTGTCCGAAGTCGGCTGATGGGTGTCCAAAGACACCCGACGGTGGAAATTGGAAAACTGAAAAAATGTTTCAATTTGGAAGCCATTTCGCTGGAAGTGTAAAATGATTTTTAGATAATAGCGAAATAATGTAAATATTTCGTTCCTTTAGTGTACGATTTCTTAATTCAAGATATGAAATTGTGACTTTAGGCACATTGGATAGGGGGTTATCGTCAGGATGTTTTAGGTGCTGTTTGGTAACCTGTTACGCAAACACGAATGCTCCGTCTTCAACTGAGCTTATAATCTTGACTATTATATTTTAGGTAAAAAATCAATAGGTCTTTCGAAAAACAGAAAAAGTTCTACTGTCTTCGCACGCAAATATAAGTCATGAAACTGAAAAGCAAAATTTAGGCTCTGCCCAAAGTCGCCTGCCTGTCCAAACAGGTTTACCGTACTTCCTCTACGACACAACCAAATTTAAACTAAAACTGAAACAAAAACTCTTAACATAGCTTAGCTAGTCCAAAAACAACACAAAATTTATGCAAATTAGGTAACTCAAGGTAAAAATTTTAAGAAATAAAATTTCAAGAAAAGAAATTTTTCGGGTAAGTTTTGAGGGACTGTTAAATAGGTGAAAAACTAAAAATCCCGATTTTAAAGGTTTTGAGACCCGGTAGCCTAGGGAACCCTCAACATCCTGGGTTGTCGGATTAGCATCCACCAGTGATGCTATTCTTTCTTCCCGGTTTGATGACATTATCAATTTTTGATTCTTTCTTTAGCCTTTTACCCCCTCGGTTGAGATCGTGTCTTCCGGTGACGCTTCCCGTCCCCGATTTTTATTCTTCTATTACCTGGCCCCGAGTTTCCATCCCAATTTATTTCTGTCAATTCCATCCCGCATTTTATTTCTTCTTTTGATATCCAACCCGTTTTTAGATTTCTTCTTTCTTATCCCAGTGGTTTCTTCGCACTTGTAGGGTTCCCCCTAACATAAATTCTTGTAAAAATATGATTAAACAATGATAAGGTTAATAAAATAACAAGTTAGTACACAGCACTAAATAGAAGGCACTATTTTGGGTAAAAGTTCTTGACTTCTTGTTTGGTTCGGCACTAGGCAGGAATGTTTGCCATAATTAGTTTTGGTATTTTTCCCATCGTATTTCCCCATTTTATTATCGCCTTTTTCCGATCGTGGCAGTAATTGAGTTTAGTTTTTGAGACCACTAAGTATTCTTCGGGGCGACAGTCTCGACGGCGTTTCGATAATTTGGTTACCGGTCCCGTTACATCGATTCTTTTTGGTAGTTGTATTATCGAGTCGGTTATATCGATCGTCGTCAACTTTTGATCGTTACCGTTACCTCCTGTTATTTCGATTCGTAACATGATTCGATCCATGGAAATCGGTTCTTTTCGGTCGTTGTTTTTTATTCAGCGATTTCTTTGTCGCATGCGATCGTTCATGGGTTTGGTCTATTGTTTTAATATGACTCCTATCTTATTGATCAATATCGGTAGGCATGAATTCCGAAGGTCCTAGTGCCCCCGAATGGCTTACACCGGTTCCTTCTTCCTTCATTTCCTGATTAACTAAGATTTGGCGATGGAGCAGACGCCCGAATGGCTCGTCACCCCCTCCACCTCGTCGCATTGAACAACTACAATAACTTTTAAAAAAGGATTTTTAAGCGTACCTTACCCTAGCTATGTATTTAATTACAACAGTTTCAGTACTTAATCAAACTTCGTCTTCATGCTTACAACACCGTTTCGACGGCTATTAAAAGTATATACTCATACATCTGAGCGATTCAGAACCGTTTTGTAGCTCTAAGAGTCCTCCGAAAGTGACCGAATAGCACCACATGTTCAAAAGTGCGGCATACAATAAACTCTTTTAACTAAACGTTACACGATGTATTTCGGTTCCCTTTGCCTCTTTTGAGCAGGAGAAGATTAGTCCAGAAACAGGTTAGAGTGACGTTTTGGGCCCGAAATAGCGTACCGTGGATTGCTTTACAACTGACGAACCAGATATGGTCGAATTGTACATTTTAAAGCAGAATGCACAAAAAGCTGCACTATCTAAATACTGTTTCTCTGTTCCTTTGTGAATCCTCGCAGAACTATAACGACGTAATTGTCAATCTACATCACATGACAAACTCATATTGCGCTACACTTAGTGATATTGGATTCAATATGGTACAAGTTGTATGAAAAAAGCGTTAGCATCGTTTTGCGCGAACTGTCGTTTCACAGTTCATCGAGAAATATTCCCAGTTTCTTAACCTAAGTAGCATATACGACTGTTTGTGGGGAGCGTTAAGCATACTGATCCATAAGCGACCCGGTTCATTTCCGTTTTGGAAAAGTTAACAAAGAATTACCTGTATTACGTTTACTGGTCTTCGATTACTTTCCCTGCTGCTGGCGGAAAATCGTCATCAACGTAATCTGAAATATCGTGTTTTACTGTGATCATTGTGATATTCGTGCAGACTAAGTCATACATATGTGTTCTTTTCCCAAATTATAACTATATTTTCCTATTCTTTAAAATACTTTCTCATTCCTGTACCTGTTTGTACGAATTAGTAAGTGTCGGTGGTAAAAATTGCAATGTAAAGGTGAAAACATAAAAAGCTTTGATGAATATATTTAGTGATGCTGTTGTGAACGGCCTATCAGGCTCGTCACAGCTCACGTCTTGGTCAATGTTTTTTGTAGGTAACCAAGGTTGCTGGTTGAAAATAAATGTCCAAATTTTGTTAATTTTTGCCCCATGTTTTGCCCATTTTTGCCAAAATTGGCCTTGCCCAGTTTTTGCCTTTCGCCTTGCGGTAAGCGTGGCGGCTGGTGGGTGTGGGTACTGCAGAGCCTCATGGAGTAGGCAAAGCCCGTAGGGTGTCTGAGCTTCAGCCAGATAGTTCCCTGCTCGCTCTATGAGCATGTATGGTACTTAATGTGTGTTATTGGCTATTAAACTATTATGGTAGCGGCTGACTGTTGGACCATGGAGTGACACACTGCATGCACGTTATCTGTAATGTCTGATTAGTCTATATTTGACTTCTGAGTGATTTATATGTTTTAAAGAACCCTTACTATATTTTCAGCTCTAGTGCAAGGCAATACGCTAGTTGTACTCGGTTACACAATAGCCAAGCATATAAGGGCGGTGTAAGCTGTATAAATTAAAAGCGTGGCGTGAATAAACAATATGCACGAGTATCGAGCGAAGGAAAAATCAAGTATGTGAACCAGTTGCGCCCGATAGTAGGTTTGTGAATGAGTGCTGTTCGAAGAAAGTTAAAACTGCAATGAATTCCGTCTGATCACTCTAAAGTGATGGGAGAGCTTCACACGTCGATTGCTAAACTCAGCTTAGGTAACACGTGGTAGGACTGATGGGGATTGCAACTAGGTTGGCTAAGTTTAGGAAATTATGCAAGTTTCACTAAATCAGAGTCATGACTGACACTCATTGGACAATGTTGTGTCACGTTCGACGCTTTGATTCGAACAGTGTAGTCAAGTGTGAATATGTGAAAATTGTTTCATAACGTTACGTGGGACACCGTTTTCCAATACGTTTACTAAAACACTAAAAGCTCTTCCAATTGGGAGTCGGAGTTTTCAAGTTTCTAGCATTTTGTTTTATTACTACCGACCATTTAGTTAGGTTGTTAGTTTGGCTATAAACAGCTAACCCTGTGAGTGGTCGATACCCTCAAGGAACCTTGGGTCTATAGCCGATAGCAAAAAAACAATTCGGGCCGCAAGCGGGACACCACTTTCCAATAGGATTACTAAAATACTAATGCTCTTCGAAATTGGACTCAGAGTTTTCTGGCGGCTTGTGTTATTGCTACCGACCATTTTAGGTTAAACTATTAGTTCGGCTAAATTAATAGCTAACCCCGTTAGTAGTCGATACCCTCATGGAACCTTGGGGTCAATACTCGATAGCCGGAAAAACATGTGGTGCTGCAAATGGAGAATTCCATCCAAAGAAGCTTGAGGATACTACATTACAGTATTTTGGGGGTAGGCCCAACAACGACTGTGTCATCATATATGGAAAAAAACAATGTGGTATACTGTTCATAACCGTGTGAGAATCCTCAGTACTCCGAATAGCCTTGTTTGGCAGTGAAACACATCTTGTTGTCAAGTCAGGCTCTATTCACTGAAGCGACGGACGTATGCTCAACTAGACATTAATTTAAGACTATCAACTATATGAAAATTGTCTAAGAGTATCACACGGGACCCCGTTTTGCTCAAACTCAGTATTAACGAGTTTTAATATAGCCATTCTCGACTACAGGAGAAAAGTTAAAATTGTCCGCTGTGACAATCTGTCATTGTTGATTGAGTGTCAACTATGAGTCTAACGAATTATCGACTATAGTCGCGGCCGACAGTGGGACAATGGTGCGACAGGCTGCACACACGTTATCTTGTTTGTCTTATAAACGAAAACTAGTCCTCATTACAAAACAAGTTATTGAATTGATACGATGATACCCTCTCTAAAATACCAGTTATCCTGGTTTGATTCGATCGATGAATGCCGTATCCGTATTGTTGCCACACTGAACTGTAACAGTTTTGTCAGTTCGATCAAAGACTATAAAACGTCCATCGTACGGACATTTTAATGGTTTCCGTATAGCAAACAATATACTTGCAAATGCTAATATCATGTGTAATGCATGTTTGTCGGTTATGTACGCTTGTGTGCACCGGTCGCATTGATTTTATCACTTAGCTGCTGTATAAAACTCAGTAAATTATCATTAGCGTCATCGAAATCGTTGAAAAAACTTCCGCTAACAAACGAGGTGATGATCTGTAAAACCAACTTAGCAGCTGACCAACCAGTGTCGGTTTTTACAGCAGTACAAAAGCCAAGTATAGCCACCCCGTAAAACGTCAAGTCACATTCTTCTTGTTTTTACATCGGAACGTCGCTTCGAGTTGTTTATGAAAAACGTATCGCCAGTTCAATGGGGGATGGATGATATGCGTTAGTGCATTATACACAATAATCTACCTGCAAATTGTCTGAACAGCCGAGGCTTGAACTGCGTTCGACGATTGTATGTGATTGTAGAAAGTCTGCTGAACCTACCTATCCTGTCTGCTTAGAGCGCTCATGCAACTGTTTCTGCTGAAATATCGGTAATTGGTATTGCCTCAAGCCAACGAGTGAATCGGTCGACAATAGTTTTACATGGTGGAAATAGACCGACGATATCGATGTGGATGTAGCCAAATCGGCGTTGGGATGGTTTGAAACACTGTACCTGGAATATCAAGTGGCATCAAAGTTGTTGCGCTGACATTGAAGACGTTCGCGAGTCCATCACTGAATAGCTTTATTGATCGTTGGCAAACCCATCGATCACACACGAAACGTTTCAGTTCCACGGATAAAAGGGTCTCACACACCATGGAGCGAACTGAAAACGCTGCAACGTAAAACTGGGTTCAACTTATGGCCGTGGCATGATTGCTGTAGTTGTATCGCGCGATGTTTGTTCTGCTGATCTCATCAAATTTAACCTCTTTAATTTAAGCGATGCTGAGTGCGACGTACATTTAATATGATCTTCCTGCAGCTGAGACAAATCAACCCTTGACACCAGCTTTAAGATTGTATTGATTCATTTCGGAAACGTTGCATCAGATTACCCGTTTTTTGCCCCGACAGCATGCCCAATATGGACATTGCTTGATTTAACAATTGCAAAACGATATCTGATATTTGTTATGTTGCTGATACCATGTCGTAGACAACCACGCCGAAGATCTAAGATCAAAATGATGTAGGAAATGGCCACTTATAATATTACAGTTTGTATCCACAATGATGAACACCCACCCTAAGTGGCATTTGACGGCGTTGGCACAGAATGGAGCATTGTGCCAGCAAATGTTATTCTTTGGTTGCTGCTCACAGCTTGCGATTTGCGGCCGACAGCGCCATGGTTGATTGCCGTGTTGCCATCTACCATATCATGACTGTTAATTTAACAAATCATCGAGTTGTTGTTGAATTGATTTGATTGCGCTAGCGCTAGCTAAAGTTGTCATTCTTGATAACAGGATCCGCCACACTGCCTAATTATTTTTTCAGAAGCCTCTAACAATGGTTACAACTGTAGTTATACCACAAATTGCAGAAATCACCAAGTTTGCAATAAATTTGTTTGTTTGAAGATTGAATTTGTGAAAATTCCAAGTATGAAATTCTTGGAGCACCACAAAGACAAGTTTGGATGAACTGTTGGATCCAATTACTCGTGGAATATAATACTTGCAAACATATTCTTTATGTAACTGACGTCTGTTATGAACGACAACGAAGTTCGACGGGGGAACCATAAAGCGGAAGAGGTCGGTCATGGCGCCGTAAAAGTCATGGCATCATCAGTTCGCCTCATACGAACAACTCCAAAGTCTACAGAACCATACCCGTGTAGCAAATTTTCTAAAAGTGATACAGTTTGTGTAGCAGATTTTCTAAAAGTGAATTTTCAAAAATTTTGCCACCATGTACAGTGACTGCATAAACTATCTGTGAACGGATTTGCATCATGCGGACGGAATTGCACCATTACTTATCCCACCATTGAAGTCCGTTAGTGGTGCGAAAGTGGCGTGCCGCAAATAGTTTTGATTCATATTTCAGATAATTCAATGAGCAAGACACTTAATAGAAGTCATCAATATTTTAATTGTAACAAACTGTGGGTTGCATAGTTTGAGAACATTAGTACTTTGGTATTTGCGTCTGAATATTAAGTAGCACTATAAACTTTAACTGAACAATTTCAGCGGTATAGCTTGCTCTTGCCAGAAGTTTATGGCATGTATTATTTGACGCCTACCTAAACGAATGCCTATGTTTGCTCCAAAGATTCCACTATATAAATTGTACTCTTCATTTCTATCGTTCCATACCTATAATCCTATGTTGGTTTTCACAATATTCAGTCATAAAGTTCTTTGGAACATCAGTTGATGCAACCCAATTGTATTATGGTGTAATGCCTGAATCTTCATATGACTGGAAGGATAATAACACTACCAGGAAATTCTATACTGTATTGTATGCTTATATGGTGGTTCGTTATCCAAAATATCAGCCTGTGGAAAAAATATTTATACGTTTCCGTGGCGTAAAAATATTTACAGTCAGTTTCAACTCCTAGCTGTGATAATATACGCAGTTTTACAAAGTCGGAGTATATACCATTTTAGTCTCAGAACAAAAGTCTATTACATACTTCTTTTATTTTAGTACGCATTCACCAATAAGGCGAAACTCATATCCTTCCTTATTATGTCCCACCTGACATACGAATTTTGCCAATACAACTAGGGCTGCATCCCAAATTTACACATCTACGAGGAAGAATAATATACATACAAATAGCAATACGATGGCAACATAATAAATAGTTTTAATCTGAGATTATTTGATAATGTTGTGAAGTATTTCATATTAATAAATTATAATAACCCTGGTAACGCAATTTGCGGCGCGTACCTGCGTTTTATTCAGCGGCCTTTCACATGACAGTTCAATATACGTAGCTTGCCGAAGAAAAGATGTAGTGAAAATTAACAAGGATGCAAATACAATTGTTAACCTACATCACTTTTATGTCGCTGGGTCAGAATGTATATGAAATATGTTGCATATTGTACTATATAAACAAAGTTTACAGATGAAAAATTTATCGAAAAATTACGCCCTCTTGTATTCCGCAGCTCAAGATGTACGTCATTTTCCGTCTTAAACTTTCACGAGGTACTACGGATGCTAGAGAAAAGCTCGGTTCACGAAGAATTGATGGCACCTGTAGATTAGGGCCAGCACATTATTAATTTAGAAAAAACTGAATAAGTATTGATTTATGTTTGTTTCATAACACATTGACAACGATCAACTTTCTACTGTGCTTTTGATGTGGATGCCAAGTATTTATTAAGTCATTATAACTAAGATTATTGTAAATTTGTTACATTCGTCTTTAATCCACGCCCGACTTTCGACTTTGCTGCCGAGCAACATACAAGCGGAAATCTTTACAACCTTACCGGTTGTCCTTGCTTTTTGACTCATCTGCAGACTTCAGAAGACTACATGTGACAAGCTCTGGAGTTGGATTATCGCGCGCTCACACTACACTTAGAACATGAGTAATGTATCGGAGCAGATTAGGACCATTTTAGAACTCCCAACGGCGTCTAAACGAGCTAAGCCCGTTAAAGATATGTACACTGTCACATAGAAAATAATTCAACATAAAACGGTGCAATTATTGTTTGTATACAAAGCTAAGGGATTGGAATGTCACAAATCTAGATCGAATCCCAAAAGTCCGGTTTGT
The DNA here is from genome assembly GCA_030248225.1 of Trileptium ribeirensis. Lineage (NCBI taxonomy): Eukaryota > Metazoa > Nematoda > Enoplea > Enoplida > Thoracostomopsidae > Trileptium > Trileptium ribeirensis. Next base: position 13,368 of record JASANE010023823.1, on the reverse strand, counting down.
GTTAATGAATTGGACTATTATCAAACATCCATCTGAGACATACATCATGTAGAAACCTTTATGTCATGTTATAATCATTGAAAACTGTCACAGGTTCTGTTGTTTAGCTGCGGTTGTGCACAAACTGTTAGCGAGTCAAGTGATGTTTAATAGAGCAATTTCTAAACCTTTACCTGGCAGTGATTTAGGTGAAGGCCTACATCAGTTTTGGTAAGCTCGGGATCCTAGGTTGATAAATTGAAAATGGGCATTTATTTTCACAAACGAAAGGCTGAAGTACTAGACGAAGAGGCAATCCAGGCGCACATGTACATAAAAAGCGCACCGGCCAGTGACTGCCGCGCAATTTACAGAAATAAAGTGTTCGCTGGTCCCGTTGCTCGCTTTGTGACAAAGTGAACTTTGACATCTGGCAATTATCAAGTTTACCATTTTTAATAAACCCAAAATAACACAATACATTATGTTAAATATAATAAAATTCAGAAAAATCTATAAATTAAAAATGTATGATGTTCGAGGTTGATCAAAACCTTCTACCCTCTTGTAGTACGGCGTCACAGTTTAAACGAATCGGAAATCAGAGCAAAACTTTTAACACGATGTCGGGGAATTGTCGTGATACAATTTTAATGTGGCAAAAACAGCGAAAATGTTAACACGTGTGAATAGTCAAAACTTAAGAACCAAAGTTAAACACCAATAAAACCACGGTGAGATGTGGGCATTCGAACAGGGCAAAATCTGCCGAAAATTTAAGATTATGAAATTTAGATTTCCTTTAGCATTGGAATGGGAAATGAGGATTTGATGTCATTACCTATAAGTAGACTTACAGACTCTCTTTTGGAACCTTACTACAAGCAACAAACACTTGTGCTACCGAGAAGGGCTAAGCAGAATACTCTGGCAATGCATGCTGCGGCCTGTCAAGCTGTGCCTCTCTCTTGAGAGTTAAGAAAGTCGGAGCCGTAAGTGGTACCGTTCTAGGGAAGAAGACCGTGCAGCTGGGTAATCCAAGATGACTAGTGATGTTACATATTTTTCCCTGTGAGGCAAAAACAATTTCATCTCGTAAATTTTTGCGTATAAACTGTTTGCTTCAGCCATTTGTCTATGTATATGTTTGATGACATGTAGCATGAAGTGCTGAAGTGCACGTATCTCTTTTATAAGCTGCACCAGTAGATAAATAGCGGAATAGTGCTTCAAATAATTGTGTTGTAATTTGACGTCATTTTTTTCAAAAACAGTTTGCATATAAATTTGTTTATTATTTACATTACAACTAAAACATAATAGTGCTCCCAACCAACTAACTAAAAGCATATAGTCTGAGAGAATTGGAGGTACAACTGTGTATAGAAAACGATAAAATCACGACGTTGCATGATATACCCAAAACTTGTAACATATAAATTGCTGATAACCTATAACGTTGCACTGTTTAGTCGAATAAGTTAACTTTTTACCGCTGAATTTAACTTAGGTAACACCAAAGTCTGGATAGAAAATCACACGATGTTACCATCTATTACAAGAAGTCAAATTCATCAATACTTGCATATTTTCCAAAGCTGTGGCCAAGGATACCCATTATCGATGAATTAACCATTTTTTCATTAAGCAAGCAACGACTTGCCATTTTCAAAATTAGAAATAACGAACTAAATTTTTTAACAAACTTGGCTAAATTAATTACATAAGGCAAGTAGTGTTGTTAGAATATCATCGATTTCTTGCCGGCTCGCTCGTTACTCACGAAGAAGGATTTACAAAAATTGGATAAACTAATTACTTAAAGCAAGTAGTGATTGTGTACCATCGACTTCTTGCTGGCTCGTTCCTTGCTGACGAAGAAGGTTTATATAATTTGGCTAAATTAATTACTTAAGGCAAGTAATGTTTGCGTATCATCATCTTCTTGCCGGTTCGTTCGTTACTGACCAAGAAGGATTTACAAAAATTGGCTAAATTAATTACATAAGGCATGTAGTGTTTGTGTACCATCGACTTCCTACCGGTTTGCTCGTTACTGACGAAAAAGAATTTACAAAAATTGGCAAAATTAATTATTTAAGACATGCAGTGATTGTGTACCATCGACTTCTTGCTGGTTCGCTCCTTGCTTACGAAGAAGGATTTACAAAATTACCAGCGATATAAATCTAAATTGATGATGCAATTCCTACAGTACCAGCGTAGTATTTAACAGGCCTACGGCACCTGAAGTAACACAACGTTACGTGTTTTACTATATTGAATTATGTATGAATAATATATTATTAGACAAGCCATGCACATACACACCGTTTTGAAGACATGAATTCTCATATAATTTCATCTCGATGTTTATCAAAATATCTTTTAGGAAAACGCGTCATCTACCACAGAGGATTATTTTTACTGCGTCGCTTCGCACTCGATGTTACTGCTTCATTTTTTCCTTTCTTAAACCAGTAATGATCGCCTATTTGGCGGTAACGAGTATAATCTGGATGCCTGAAACAACAAAATGCAATATTTTAAAAACTACTGTGCGGAACTTGATCGACTTTAGGCAAAACTAAGTTCTAAAAAGTGTTAAATTTCAGGTATAGCATGTACTTCGCATAGGTCGTCTTGTGCACTTTTAATTATGTTGAAATAATGTATGACTCATTCTATTTATTAAATTTATTGAAAAGCCATGGTGTGTCGGTGAATGCGCACATCTTTATGCGTTTGAGAAAGCGGCGCGCATACGAATAATTTTAGACAGAGTTACAAAGATGGCTTATTAAATCGCTTAATTCATGCCTGCAGGCAAAATTTTTTCCATTTGTTTTTGCACACAATTAAACAGTGTTTATACATATCCATATTCCCAACTACCGCAGGTGGTAGGATTTTGTAGCATTAAATTAAGATCATATAGCTAGTGCAAACAATTTTCGATATAGATTTTAATGGTCATAACTCAGCACCTTCGGGTCCGTTTCACTGCTGGCTGAAACTGATTCTCTAGACGTGTTTTAGCGAACTCAGTGTAGATATGTATTTATAAATCTGCACCTCGTGTTATTTCTGCAATTAATGCATGAGTAAACTTAAGCTGCGCCCCTTACCATCCTCTTTTGATAAAAGCGATTGCCATTCAGTTGTACACTGAACACAAATTTCATTTTTGCGTTAAAGAACAGAAATTAGTCCGTTTCATATTCCACACATTATAATTTGGAAATGTTCGCGAACACACTGGTTTTAAAGTACAGGGACCGAATTGCATTCGCTAATGGCGTTATGGAACAGAAAAATGTCGAAATTGGATACGGCTGTTGAAATTCGAGTTTTGTTCGCTAACAACGTTTTGTACATGGTGTCAAAAGAGGATGGTTGGGGGCGCATCTTAAGTTTACTCTTGCATAAATCATCATTTTTTCTATTTTACATTCAGTAAACTTTATATTACTTGCAGAAAGAGTATATGTGGAATGGATTAATCAATTTTACAGAAGTGACTTTTGGTAAAATGCTACTTAGGTTCTGTGGGTTCCGCGTGAACATAAATTTGACTGCGCCAGCTTCCGTTCGAGAACGAGAACGGTGGAATGTCATTGAAAATTGAAATATGTTAACACATCTATTCAGGAATTGTGTACGTAATTGCAAGTAAGGTGAAATCTCTAATTTATAATATCATAAGATACCTGAGCATCTTGTCTAGAGTCATTTTTAATATTTTTCCAGTTGATCCGGCATTCTACTTTCGTGGCAAATATATTTCAAAATTTCAGCGAATCTCAGTCCTTTCCGGTGACAAATGTATTGTTTACCCCAGGGCTAATATCAAACTCATGTACATGTTTTACCTTAAAGAAATCTGATACTTCTAGTACCTTTTAGTAAGACTTGTCAAAAAATTAATATACATCAGTGAATTCACGCTCTCAAAACTGTAACGGTTTGGTTCCAGAACACTGTTTAATTTTAAAGTTCGAGCTTTAGGCAAAGGCTCCAAAAGTCGGCCTTAATATTTCGACACACTGAAGCTGTCTCAATTTTATAAACAGAAATCGACATTGTGTCAAGCACTGACTTATCATTTGCTAACCACAATGCTACTGGCCAGTCCAACAAATCCCACAAAAGAACAAAATTTAATTTTTAGCAAAAATATATACTTAACCAGACTTAATTTAAACGACGCTGTAGACCAAGAGCATTGATTTAAATATGTCCTGTTGCACTTATGGGAATACCGATTATTAAATAGTGTTAGCCAAATAATCTTGTAGTTACTTGTACATTGTGCGATGCGTTTTAGTCGTGCGACGATAGCTGGGATTTCGTCACTTGCTGACGCTTTGTATGACATCTTGTAGTGGTTAACAAATTGACAAATGTTTTGCATAGCAAGACGTTAACATCTGTAATTCTTTTTTACTTTGCTTACGGTTTTTGCTTTTTATATGCAACGATCGTTCAACTTCAATTTATACGGTAGTTGGGAATTGACCGACTGAGGCGGTTAATATATTTAACATCTCCTATATGTAGTGTGATAGATACTCATTAAAATACCATTTTGGTACTGAACTCGGTATCGAAATACTATTTTGGTGGCTTTTTTATCACTTCACTTACTTTAGACTAGAAATTTCAGTAAAAAACAATTGCTAAAACATATTTCGGCGTGGATTCAGCTTATGTTCAAAGGTACACCTGCTTCAAAATGGCTCTGCAGTTTGTGTAAAAGAAAATCAAGCCGTTTGCCGTGTAGGTATTTTGGTTTCAAAAGTTATGAGCACTACAGACTTTTCACGAAAATATGATATTAATGTTAAATGTAGTCGAACCTGTCTTGAAGAGCGAGTGCTGCCGGACATGGGCCACCACCTTCGGCACGCTTCTTTTGATATTCTGCGTTGTACATGGTTCCATCGTCAAATGGCGCATCGGATCTGTATGCAACCCTTTCAGGAGCAAACGATCTTGACTTGTCGCCTATATAAAGGTGCTAAGAATATGATCCGATGGGACCGTTGGGTTCTGACAACTTATAAAATTAAAATCGTGGCAGCTATCTTAATCCGAATACATTGACAGAGTACCAGAGAGGTATGGCAATGACAAAATTATAAATGGTTAACTACAAGCATTTCGTTGACAAAGCCCGCAAAACAGATAGCACGTATTGAAGGACCATATGAGTCAGAGTTCATAGCCTATTTCACGAGTCTTTATAATGTAATCAACTCCAGCTTACTGCAGAAGTTGTTTTGGAAAGTCAAAATTTACGCAGTAACAGGGTTATAATTAAAAGTCGTAGTGCCTCCGGCAAATCTAATGGTTGTGCAATGTATAAATTTAAATTTAATATAGAGATTCCAATTGCGTGAGTGGCGAGGTTGAGTCATAGCTTTTATAATGCTAAGGTTGCCAAACTTAAACGTGAATCTTATTTACCATGAATATAATGTTTAATAGAAATATATCTTTCATCAATAAGCTATGTATGCAGCCGTTTACTTGGTTAAAGCTTAACTTGGTCCACATAACAATTTCATGGTGTTTCCGACAACATATCTAAAGTCTCAAAACCAAGTTTTACGACTAGACTAAGAGTAAATATGTCTGTATATCGTGTGATGTGAGCTCAGTTCTAGAATTGTACATATAATATAACGAAATTTTTCAAATCTAATATTAGCAATGCTCTAAGAAAATTTCAACATATCTAAAAAAATGCTTTGAGTGTTTAGAATTATTGAGTGAATTTAAAGCTGTATGTAAATGCTTCACATGTTATCAGTTTATATATATATACGGTGATTATGGTGTCATATCATTTCTCGAAATTCAACAGTTACCCAGCTGCCTAAACGACTGGACCAAGGCAGCTGATTGTGGACACCTGGTTGACATTGCTTATATTGATTTTGCTAAAGCTTTTGATACTGTATCTCATGAGAAACTATTACATAAAATCACGCAATTCGGTATAATAGAACGTTTGTATCACTGGTTAGCCGTATTTTTGAAAAGGCGCTCCTTTCGTGTCAAGCTTGTGGACCAGTTCTCGGACGCAATTGCCGTAAAATCAGGTGTGCCACAAGGTAGTGTGCTTGGTCCAACATTATTTCTTATGTATATAAACGATATTGTATGTAATATGAATGTAAACTGCAAAATCTTTGCTGACGACGTGAAATTATACAGCTGCGCCCCAATTCCAAGTGCAGAAGAACTGCACCAAAATATTCAGCACTCGGTAATTCAGTCCAAGCCTGGGCTAATATGTGGCAACTAAATATTTCACCATCAAAGTGTTGTATTTTGCACCTAACACGAAAAAATCCCTACTTGCAGTATGTTCTTAACAATGAATCTCTCCCATCAGTTGAATATTACAAAGACCTTGGTGTCATTATATCAAAAGACCTTAAATCTTCGACACACTGTAGGCATATTTGCAAAAAAGCATATCGAATGGTAAATATACTATTTCGATGCTTTGTAACAAACAACATAACAATCCTTGTGCGCGCTTATACAGCTTACGTAAGACCACTACTTGAGTATTCAGCCCAAGTTTGGTCACCCTGCTATTTAAATGATATCGTTGCTATCGAGCGTGTACAACGCTATTTCACTCGCAGATTGTATGGCAAGGCAGGTATCCAGTCAAGCTCATATGTATCTCGCCTGAGCCATCTACAGCTGATGTCGCTGTAGGAGCGACGTCTACATTTCGACTTGCAAATGGTTTTCAAATGTTTGCATAATGATATCGATCTAAACATGAATCATTTTTTCGGTATTCACACTCAAATTTGAGAGGCCGCAGCTTAAAGCTGTATAAACCAAAGCCTGCAACAAAAATATCTAAGCACTTTTTCTCAAACCGGGTAATTGACTCATGGAATTCCTTACCCGAATTCATTGATAACCAAGCTCTAGTCAGAGCTAGGGACGCATATGCATTTCGGAAACTCTTAAAACTGGTAGACTTCTAAATATATATGAAATTTGACAGACACCTATAGATCAGGTATAAGTGGCGGTATTCACCCCCTTTCTGTTTTATCTATTAGTTTGCTGTATATAATTATTTCAGTATTTCATTCTATTGTTTTAATGTATATAAATAGTAAATACACACTATACATGGTCTTACAGTAAACTACTTTGTTGTTGTTGTTGTTATATTATATATAATAAATATATAGTGGTGAGGCGAACATGTGGCGACGCAAATGCTCAGACCAGAACTTATTCGAAACATTAGAAACATTCGAAAAATATTTTATAAATAGGTTATTTGACAATTCGAACTGGAAGCGCCAATTCATGTTCTTTTATACTCACGAAGAGGGTAGACCATAGTCTGTTTTGCAGAAGAGGAAGAATTTAGTTTCGCATTAAAATAGTTTAGTCCTTCGGGCATGTAATGATTCGATGAATATACTCTATTTTCAGCCGCTGCTGATAATATGTTACATTCATGAAAATGAGTTATCTTCTGCTGGTAGAAAAATTTTGGAAGCCCAAATTATAGGTTGAGTTGCTATGTTTTTGATATTCAAATTTTCGTCGAGTACACAGTAATATCAACGTTCAAATAAACCCGACGGTGACGTCGTTGACGAAAACTGCTTTTGTATCAAAATATTTTTTATTTTATACGGCTCGTCAGATATTACGCCTAAGCATTCTTTTAAGTGATTCTTAGTGCTCGCAAGACCATGAAACAAAAAGTCTCTACATGCAAAAATCATTAGCTAACTTGACTTCACACCTGCTTCAATTTACTTTAACCAGCGTTGTAACCATAACCTAACAGTTCTAAACGCAACACCCTGATAACATTTCCGGGCTTTCAAATTAATTTTCTATTTTTAGAATGCAACCAAATTTACCTTGCTTTGGAATATAACCGGTATTGTACGTAGTGTCGTTTGCAAAATCACCCTCTCGATTGTATTCTTGTAAAGGCTTGTAGTTCCGTGGGCGATCGGCGTTCTTTTCGATGAAATTAGAGTTATAGTGAGTTGAACCCTGCAATGGGCATAGGATATATAGTTGGTTATATTATTAAGCCATTTTCAAAACTTGAAGTGTAACAAAACCATGTGACAATATGAAAGAATGAGCATCCACGATGAGCAAAAATGATCATAAAATTAAGCTTATTAGCTGTAAAGTATGGCGCCCACCATCTGGCAATCAGTAAAAGATTGCGACGGTCACTTTTTACTAATATATATCATCAGATGCGTAAAGCTATAAAGCCAGATTTAGGTGAAATTAAATAAATTAAATTTATAAGCCTCGTTTGTATGGTCGCAATACTCGCACAATATATTTTTAAAGGTATTGTTGTGTATGTAAATTCATTATAGATATAAAAGCGGTATATAATAAAAATAACCCTCGGAAAAGGTGTTAATTTTTAGCTGTACTGGTAAACCGATGAACCCAATAAGATGATACAATCATGGAATGCTAGACACAGTCATTGAGCTATGAATTTACCTAATTCCGAATGCGAACCTATAATATTCTTACCCTGTTATACTATCGCAGCAGCGTGTAATGAATTTAACGGTTAGTAGGATTTATGGTTGCCAATTCAATGGCTATTAATTTATTGTACTTATGATGAATTCTGGACGAAACTAACTTCAAACGGAGCGTCCGACCGTCGTTGCGATGTTGATGGACGTTTACCTCGATTGCGCTATAACGATATTGAATAATTCTAGACAAATTAAAAATAAAATATAAAAAAATAAAATTTCTAACTAATTTCCGAACATTATGTTGATATAGTGATTTTACGTTCTGCGTCGATACTTACTTCGAGTGAGATATCTTTAACCCACGAAGTTGTACACATGAATACACTGAGCACCTTGCATTAGCTTTCTGCCACATAACTAATGTGAAATATTCTGTGGTAACACTTGGAGATTTTAATTTGACGCATGTAGACTGGCAATATCTTAGCTTTCCTATAACGCCAGAGATCAGTCATTCTTTAGTGGTATAGCACAGGCGGGACTTCAGAAGCTTGTCTCTTTTCCCACGAGAGAAAATAATATTTTGGCTTAATTCTGACTGACTCGTCCATGACAGTTAGTGGGACCGACAGCTGCGAACGTTTCTCGCGTTTGTACCATGTTTCAATCAATTTTCATGTATATGGAAAAATAGCTTTTTTTGAAAACCAAAACAACCCCGAATTTGATTTTAGAAAAGCTGATTTTCAAAAACTTAAGAAATTTCTTTTATCTGTTGATTTTATTCAATTATTGTTCTATTCATTGTATGATGCAAACGATATGTGGTGTCTTTTCTATAATATTTTGCTATTTGGTTGCGAGCTGTTTGTTCCTAAAAAGATCCTATCCCGCTCTCTGAGCACACAAAAATACCCTTCTTATATACAGCGAATTGAGCGCGAGAAAGCTAAACATTGGAAACTTACCAAACGCATCGGAGACTTTTCCGAATATAAAAAGGTGGCCAGAAAATGGTCAAAAAAATTTCGAAACTCATACAAACCCAGGAGAGCAAAATTCTAAAATCGCGCGGCAGAAACAACTTTATAAGTATGTTAATAAGCGTGGTTTCTCGAAATTTGGTGTTAATATGTTAAAAACCGCGTCAGGCGAAATACTTATTGAAGATAGGAGTCGCAGCGAACTACTCGCTTTCAGTTTCGCCAGTGTATTCATTACCGATGACGGAAACACGCCATTAACCGTTTGCAATTCAAGCAGCCATAAATTGTCTTGGGTGCCCTGTACGCCCTCAATTGTATGGCACTATCAGAATTAACAAGTAAACACAGTCATTCACCGGATAGCCTCACTCACTATTTTTTTCGCCAAATAAGAGACTCGATATGCTTCCCGCTCGCCTACATATTTGAACAATCGTTCATTAGTGGCGCGCGTCCTGATATTTGGCTTCACGCTAATGTAACGGCTGTTCATAAGAAAGGAGACCCATCAAATTACAGACCTATTTCTCTGGTTTCAAACGAGTGCAAAGTGGTGGAACGAATTATTAGCAGCCATCTAAGGTCCTTTTATTAAACAACATGACCTCATTGTACCTAACCGGCATGGATTTGTTGCAAAGAAATCTACCGAAACCTACCTCCTTGAAACAGTATACGATTGGGCAACAGCTGTTGACTGTGGAACTGCTGTTGACTATAGCACGTATTGACTTTACCAAGACTTTTCTCATTCTAAGCTACTCAATAAGCTGCATTGTGCTGGTATATCAATTTATCTACTGCGCTGGGTCAAAAATTTCCTTTCCAACAGAAAATATAGTGTCAAAATAAATAATATAGTGTTAGTTCGACGTACAGTTTCATCTGGAGTTCCGCAAGGCAGTGTACTAGGTATTGTTAATCAAAACTTAATAACGTTAACTGTAAATTATTTGCGGATGACATCAAACTGCACGCATATATTCCTCCAGGAGATGATATGTGGGTCGGTTTATCAGTGGACTCTGGCGGTCCTGGGGCAGTCGTCCGTCTCCCTGGGATCTCAACTCCTTCGGGCCATGGGTCGTCTATGTCTCCGCAGAAGATAAATTGCGTTGGATCCGGGAGAGGGTCATAATCAGATCCTCCAAACATACGATAGAAGCGTTCCCTGACGTAGTCGGGTGGTAAGGTGACGGGGGCGTCCGGTGGAAGTCCCAGGAGTTGTCGAGTAAGTCTCTTCCAAATTTCTTCGGTGGGAAATCGTCGGGGTGGTTTAGCTGGAGCTTTGCCTTTACCGCGATCCTGTCCTTTAACAGCCACAGCAACCATTCGAGGATGGTCCTGTTCATCCTGTTCAGCCTCGTCCGATGAGTAAGAAAACTCCACATCGTGTCGGGGATCGCGTGAAAGTCCGTCTGCATTGGCATTGGCCTTACCTGGTCGATATTCGATGTTAAAACCACCGAATTCCATCAATAGCTCATTTCGCCATTGGGCTAACCGCGAGTTTCGCGGCGGTCTCTCGAATAGTGCTTTAAGTGGCTTATGGTCCGTTTCGACGTGAAATTCGTGTCCGAGTAGGTAGTGTCGAAAGTGTAGTGCAGCCCATCTGATGGCAAGAGCCTCAGTTTCTATGGCGGGGTATCGTCGTTGGTAGTCCACAAGTGATTTACTCGCGTAGGCGATAGGTAGTGTGCCTTTGTCGGTCTTTTGCGAAAGCACGGCTCCTAGGGCATATCCTGAAGCGTCCGTTTGGAGTATGAAAGGTTTGGAAAAGTCTGGATATATGAGTAATGGTTCTTGTACTAATGCTTTACGCAATTTTCCGAATGCCTCCTCGCATTGCGGTGTCCATTTGAATTCGCTGTCCTTTCGTCGAAGGGCATTGAGCGGCTCGCAGATTTCAGAGTAATGTGGTATGAATTTGTGATAGTATCCTACCAGTCCTAGAAAGCTTTGCAATTGTTTGAGGGTTTCCGGTCGTTTGTAATTGTCTATTGCAGCGGTTTTCTCGGGATCGGGTTTAACTCCCTCCGAGCTGATGATGTGGCCCAAGTATTTCAACTGTTTCTGTCCAAATTGGCATTTAGAGGGTTTTAATTTGAGGTTCGCCTTGCGGAATCGGTCAAATACTGTTATTAAGTCCGCTAGGTGTTGTTCAAATGTGGGTGAAAAGACCAATATGTCATCTATGTAGATTAGGCATCGTTCCCATTCTAGACCCTTTAGTATGATTGACATGCACCTTTGAAAGGCGCCTGGTGAGGAATTCAGTCCGAATGGCAGAACGTTATATTCATACTGTCCGTGGACAGTGACGAAGGAGGTTTTCTCCTTGGTCTCGGGGTCCAATTCTAGTTGCCAGAAACCCTTGTTAAGATCTAAACTGGACATGAATTTGGTGTTTCGGAGACATCCCAAGATGTCATCTATGCGGGGTAACGGGTATAAGTCTCGCTCTGCAACTACATTGAGCTTACGAAAGTCGACACATAACCGTAAGGTACCGTCACTTTTGGTGACGTACACTATGGGAGAACCCCAAGGTGAATCTGATGGCGTTATCAAACCCGCTTCTACCATGTTATTTAGTTCTTCGCGCAAGGGCTCTCGCAATGAGTGTGCTAAACGATAGGGTACCTGTTTGATGGGCCTTGCGTCTCCTGTGACTATTCTGTGTTGGTGTACACCACATCTGCCTAGATCGAACGGGTGTACACTAAATATGTCTGCATTTTCAGAGATAGTCGTTTTCAATTGTTTAAGTTCGAAAGGGTTTAGGGTCGTTTGTCCAAAGTCAATTTTACTCAAGACTTGTATGGATCGTTCGGTGTCAATGGTTTTCTTTTGTTCACTTATAATTTGGACAACATTGTCTCGGGTAACTCCAATATTGTTGCATTGCTTAGTGCGTTTTGGAGGGTCTAGCTGTAGCAGGCGCTTGTTACTGTCATATAAGAACTCGACCTCGTTGTCGTCGAGCATCTCGATATGTCCTATTGTTTGTCCAGCGTGTATAGCGACGGGAAAATTTCCAAAGTTCATTAACGCTATTGGTATCATGCGTTGGCCAGTAAGTACCAGGGAGTGGGCGATAGCAACGTCCCTAATAAAGGGGTCAGGCACAAATAAGGCTTGACCTGTCGGTGGTTGGGTGATTTCCGGGACGGCGTTGATAAATAATTCAGTGTTCGGTGGTACTTGAGTGTATTTCCTGGTTACCACGTTGATGACTGGCGGTCGGTAATCCCCTTGATCGGCGAAAGGTGCCGAGCAGTTCTCAGTCCCGTTAGATAGATCCAGGCAGCGGTCTTTGAAGTTTATGGCGACATATGGTAGTAGAGCCATAAAGTCGGTTCCTAAAATACACTCGTACGGAGTGTCAGTTGTCACCTGAAAATCGCACGGTGTACTTAACGATCCTATGGTGATCGGCGCTTTTACTACTCCGCTGATTGTTAATTCCTGTTGTGTAGCCGACACTATGCGGGTAGTGGTCGTGTCGCGGGGAACTAGTCCTAATCGAGCGGCTAGGGCTTGGGACATAATTGAGACATCAGCTCCAGTGTCAACTAGTGTCATAACTGGGGTACCAAGTATTGTTGCGTTGATAAGTAGTGGAGTATTACCTGCGTTCATAGCGTTTAATTGTCTAGTGAACACGCCTTGGCGAGGTCCACGACGTAAGTCGCGAGTAGGAGCGACAAATAGTTCGTCGTCTTCGATGAAAACAAGTTCCTCCTCGGAAGAGTTACGTGATGTTAGTAGTCGGTTCGAACGACGTGGGGCACGGCTGGACGCTACGGACACGCGCGGCGTTCCCGAAGGCCCAACCGTGACCTCAGTCGGCGAAGTCCTGTCTGTATGAGGGAAGT